>JAQZBX010016769.1:0-36182 GCA_029593785.1 Cabassous unicinctus | reverse complement strand
TTTCCAACCCTATTGAAGGACATAGATATTCATGTCCAAGAAGCACAACATACTCCCATCCAAATAAATCCAAATAGACCAGCTCCAAGGCACATATTAATTAGAATTTCAAATGCCAAAGAGAGAATTCTGAAAGCAGCAAGAGAAAAGTAATGCATAACATATAAGGGATACCCAATAAGATTAAGTGCCAATTTCTTATCAGAACCCATGGAGGCAAGAAAGCAGTGATACATATTTAAGATAGTGCAAGAGAAAAACTGCCAACCAAGAATCTTATATCTGGCAAGATTGTTTTTTTCAAAAATTAAAGTGAGTTTAGAATATTCACAGATAAACAGAAACTGACAGAATTTATAACAAAGAGACTGGCTTTGCAGGAAATACTAAAGGTAGTGTTAAAGCCTGAAAAGACAAGACAGGAGAGAGATGCTTGGTAGAGAGTCTAGAAGTGAAGATAGTATAAGTAACAGTAACTAAAAGTGTCAAAACAATGGTGAAAATAAAATATTACCTAGCTACAGTGGTAAAAACAGGATGGTATTGGCATAAAGATAGACACTTAGACCAATAGAATCAAATTGATGGTTTAGAAACAGAACCTCACATCTATGGTCAAGTGATTTTTGACAAGCCTGTCAAATCCACCCAGCTGGGGTAGAACAGTCTATTTAACAAATGGTGCTAGGAGAACTGGATATTCATAGCCAAAAGAAAGAAAGAGGACCCCCATGTCACATATTATACAAAAATTCACTCAAAATGGATCAAAGACCTAAATATAAAAGCAAGAATCATAAAGCTCCCGAAAGAAAATATAGGAAAACATCTTCAAGATGTGGTGATAGGTGATGCATACTTAAACCTTACACCAAAAGCACGAGCAATGAAAGAAAACATGGATAAATGGGAACTCCTCAAACTTAAACACTTTTGTGATTCAAGAAGGTGAAAAGGCAGCCCACTCATGGGAGAAAACATATGGAAACCACATATCTGATAAGGGTTTGATTTTCATTCTATATAAAGAGCTCGTACAACCTCAACAATAAAAGAGCAAGCAATCCAATTTGAAAATGGACAAAAGATTTAAATAGACATTTCTCCAAAGAGGAAATACAAATGGCCAAAAAACACATGAAAAAATGTTCCATATCACTAGTTATTAGGGAAATGCAAATCAAAATGACAATGAGATATCATCTCACACTGCATAGAATGGCCATTATTTTTTTAAAAAAACAAAAACAGAAAACTATAAGTGCGGAGAGGATGTGGAGAAATAGGAACACTCCTTCACTGTTGGTGGGATTGTAAAATGGTGCAGCCTCTGTAGAAGACAGTTTTGCAGCTCCTCAGGAAGCTAAAAATAGAACTGCTATATGAGCCAGCAATTCCTCTACTAGGAATATATCCAGAAGAACTAAAAACTGTGACACAAACAGACATCTGCACACCGATGTTCATAGTGGCATTATTCACAATTGCCAAAAGATGGAAACAACCCAAGTATCCATTAACCAGTGAATGTATAAACAAAATGTGGTATATACATGTGATGGAATACTATGCTGTAGTAAGAAGAAATGAAACTGGGACACATATGATAGCACAGAGGAATCTTGAAGACATTATGCTAAGTGAAGTAAGCCAGACACAAAAGGACAAACATTGCATGGTCTCATTAATATGAACTAAATACAAAGAATAAACACATGGAGTTAAAACCTAGAGTATGGGTTATTAGGAGATAAGAGGAGGGTTGAGGAGAACTACTGATGCTTAATGTATGTAGAAGTTTTAATTAACTTGACTGTAAAAGTGTGGAAATGGATAGAGTTGATGGTAACACATTACGTGAGTAGAAGCTGGTTTATAAATGGGAATGTGGCTGAAAAGGATAGCCTAGGGATGTAAATGTCGAATGAAAGAAAGCTAGACAATAATCTAGACATTGAATTACACAGCGAACCCAGAGGTGGATGAGAGTTGTGGTTGATGGTACAGATGCAAGAGTGTCCTTCTGTGAGCTAGAGTGGATGTACATCACTATTGCAGGGTGGTGGGAATGTGGAGAAGCATGGGAAAAATACAATTGGTGTGACCTATGGACTGTGGTTAACAGGAATACTGTAATATTCTTGCCTCAGTGCCAAAGATGTACTCTGTTGATAACGGGGGGGGGAGCGGTAGTATGGAAAAAGTGTGCCAAATGTACACCAGGGACCATGATTGGTGGTAATAGTCTGATGATATTATCTCATAATCTGTAACAAATATTCCATCCACAGTGTGGTATGTTGGTCAAGAGGTGTTGTATGGGAATTCTATACATGTGCATTATTGTTTTGTAAGTTCACAACCTCTGTAACAAAAATATATTTTAAAAATAATAGGATGCATTGAGGGGAAAATACACCAAAGGTAAGATATGGACTATAGTTAGCAGTAATATTTTGACAATATTCTTGCATAGTTTGTAACAAATGTCTCACAACAATGCAAGGTGTTGGTGAAGGGGTGATGTATGGGACTCCTGTATGATGTTATGCATGTTTATTTTGTAAATTCACAATCTTTACTATACACTTATTGTTTATGTATGTTCATGTATGAATGATATACTTCAATTAAAAATATATTTTAAAAAATCTAATTGAAATCATGTGTTACAGAACTTCTATTATTTTTCCAAAAATATAAAGACATGCTCTTTTGCCCTTTGTATATTTTTGGTTTCATTTAAAATTTATGCAAGTCTTCAATACCTAAAATCAGATAAGGATTAGGAGTATAATCACTACATGACTATTATTTTATTCTTCCCAACACAACCTATGTTAGACATGAAAGATGAATTGCAGAACTTTCTTCCTACTTTTCTTTTTGTGCTAGGCAGCTCTGCTAAAGTATTTATTTCTCTCAATTAAGATTCATGCTGTGGTAGTTAAATGAAAATAATAATTCTTGCTCTTTGCCGTATCTTAACCCCAAAAGATATGTTTTCATTGTATACTTCCTGGCAAAGGAGAAGATGAAAATTCACTGTCTTGTTGAATTTAATGTGATCTTAATTAAATATTTGTTAAATGAATGAGAGCATGAATGAATATGGCCATAATGTTCAAAGCCATTGCCAGTCCTGGGAAGGCTCTGAGGGTCATCGTAGTTCTTGCCCAGCCTTCCAGGAGGACTCCATGATGACCACTCTCTAGAAGCTTGTACAAAAAGCAGATCTGCACAAGGCTATGGGTGTTTCTGGCCAAAGGCCTGATGAGATCTTGTGCAATTCTGCACTCCTTACAGCCTACACACATCACAAATGCACTCTTTGCCTAAAAACAGGAACCGTCAAGAAAACAGACGCATCCTTTCTTTGAATTGCTCTAATGAAAGTAAATTCTGACCAGGCTGTGGTGCTTCCAAACTTCTGTTATGGCTCTTTCTTGGGGGTTTTCACTTAAAGCCTGGGATCCCCACTTAGACCACGGATAGAAATAACATTTCTGGAATGAGTTTTCACTGGATTCTTGAATGTTCAAAACAGATACTCACAAACTGGGAATACAGAAGCAGCACTGTCCTAATTAGTTAACAGAGAAGAACTCAGGGACACCTGACTCCCAGGGCCCTGCTCAGCTGCTTTGCATTGAGAGAGCAGATGACCCATCACACATCAGCAATGGGATAGCTTTTGGAGTGTAGGTTTGGGGCAGTCCATGCATAACTATAAACTGCACTAGGATTTACTAATCACAATTTGTAGCTATAGAGAAAAGATCTTGAAGGACAAATATATCAAATGGTTGTGCCTAGGTCTTCTCTGCCACACCTCTACAGAGATGATAATTGAAGTTAAGAGCATCATCTTTTGATATAAAGAGCAAAGGCAGAGTTGAACTGGGAGGTAACTGCTAGGTCATGCCTTGGAAATAGCCACATGGGAGGGATGGCCAAGGACATTCATCTCTATAGATCAGTTTCAAATTTTATCTAAGTTATCGAACCAAAAAACCATGGGAAAAAAGCAACAATTGTATCCATTCTTTTATTTGGAATGGTTATCATGGTCACAAACAAGAGTAATTTATCTCTGTGAGATGTTTTGTTTCTGCGTTGGTCCAAGTTCTTTTCATTAAAGAGGCAGAGAATGAAAACAAATTACTTTTTTGGCAAAATTAAATTCAGCTGCACTTTTACTCCCTTAATTTAAGATAAATATAAAAAGCAATATTAAAAGTTATGTGCTTTATTCTATTATCTAATGAGTATTAGAGAGAGATTTGAAGGGAGAATTATAGTATTTTTTAAAAGTCATTATCAGGTTATGACTTACTTCAAGAATGTAAGCATGATTCAAAGTGAGAAATTATAGCAATGTAATTCACCACATTAATAGACTAATGGACAAACAAGCACATGATTTTATCCTATGTATGAAGAAAACAATGTTTAATGTCAATTATAAAATTTTAAAAAATGTTTAGGAAACAAGGAATAGAGGAAAATTCCTAAACCCAATAAGGTTACTTACTAAAACTCAGCAGCAAATTTAATATATTTTTTTTCTCATTTTTTAAATTAGAGAAGTTGTAGATTTACAGAAAAAGCATTAGAAAGTACAGAGCTCCCATATAGGGTCCCTCACATATACAGTTTTCCCTATTATCAACATTTTTCATTAGTGTGGTAACTTTGTTACAACTGATGAAACAATATTATTATAATTGTACTATTAGCTATGGTTCATAATTTACATTAGGGTTCATTCTTTGTGTTGTAGCAAATTTAATATTTATTGGAGAAATATTAGGAGCATTCCTCTAAGGTTGAGAAAAAGACTAGGATTTGTCTTTTTCTCACTCTTAATTTCCATATGTTATGAGAAGGCTTAGCCAATAAAATACAAATCAAGAGAATAAAGAAGTAAAGATTGAAGGGGACAAGACTTAAGAGACTCGCATCATAATTTACAGATGTTATGAACATTTACATGGAAAACTCACAAGAGATTTGGCAGAAAAGCATTTAGAATTATTGAGTTTAGCAAAGGGTTTGTTTGTCTTGCTGAACTCTATCCACTTAGGAATTAACCTAACTAATAGGTACAAAATCGCTTGCAGGAATCTTTAAATTTGTACGAAGTAGTATTTTTCCAACGTTAATGTATATACAAATCACCTAGAGATCTTGTTCAAACAACACATCCTGATTCAGTAGTCCTTTACAGCATTTCAGAAAACTCCCAGGTGATGCTTGTGCCACTGGTTCATGGACCATACTTGAGTATGGGACTGAAGCACTTAAAGAATCAATGAAGAGAGAAAGCATGCTCATGGGGGATATCTTACCAATATAAAGATTCTAATTCTCTCTAAATTAATCTGTGATTTTAATACAATTCCCATCAAAATACCAGTAGGACTTGGGAGTAGGAGATATATGCCAAATTTGCATGAAAAGATTAAGGAACATGAAAACTAGGTCAACTTCCAGAAAAAAGAACAAAATTGGGGGCAAAGGGGCCTTCCTCTACCATTATTAAGACAAAGGCTAAGTAATTTAAAAAAAACATTTAGTGGCACAGGAACAGACAAAACAATGCAACAGACACCTATGAAAGAGGTTGCATCAAAACTTATTGGAGAAAAGATAAACTGGTAAGTTGTGTGGAGAAAATTGGATCAACTTTTGGAGAGGATAAATAATAAATCTCTACCTTATACACATAAAGCAAAATACCTGCAGTGTTCTATGCTTCTTGTTGGAACTGAACTTGGGCTTCTTATCCAGAACTAGAAAGCAGAGCAAATTCTTTTAAGTAGCTTCGCTCATATGTGCCAAGGCATGTGGAATCCACCAGTTACCTTCTTCAATCACTTTCTCTTGGTGTGTAACTAATGGAAATTCCTCCAAGTTTCTCACAATGGGCCACTCTAAATATATGGCCCCAGGATATGGTATTGTAAGTTTTCAAGGTCTTTTTGTGTCTTCATGGTATTTTATTGTGAGTTTGGAAAAAAGTTGCTTTAAGCGCTGCTAGCCAGATGCATATTTAAACTACACTTAACTTTTCTATTATTGAGTCCAACATCTTAACTGTTTTTCCCAACTTTATGACTTCCACAAATATGATTTTCTTATCTTCTTTGTTTTTATTCAAGTCCATCATAAAAATATTTGGATAGGTCAGGGTCATGAACAAAAGCTCTAAAGTAAATAATTAAGAGATTTTCCTCAAAGTTGATATGGGTCCATTGATTAACTATGTTTGTTTAAGGCACTTCCTGATTCCTTCCCTTTACATTCCTATATTCTCTCGAGCTGTCCTACTTGACTTCCATCTATGGGCTCTGCCTCTGCATATGTCTAAGAACAATCCTGGGAATTTGAAGGTTTCCAGCCCAAAACTCTAGAAGTTCACATCAGATCATGTTTCTTCCTAATATAGCATTGGCCTTAGTCCAAGATCTAACTGGGCTTTTGCCATATTCCCATTCTTAAATTACTGTTCCAATGAGCTTCTTTTTCCCCTTGTTATCCTATAATTGGAGATTTTCCTCCTCCCACTCTTTTTATAATACTTAAACTTAGGGTCTATTCATCCACACCTCCTAAATTCCCATGTAGGAAACCCTCCCCCCGCCAAATTCCCATACAATAAATGAGGTTAGTTTTTCTGTCGGGCAAACTCGTGCCTGCCTGGATTTCCAAAAAGCATTTCTTCCTAATTCGCAGTATACTGTACACCATTTAGTATGCCAACACCTATTTTTTATCTATCACAGTACCTTTAAAATGTCATGAACTTCCAACTGGTCTTGTCTTCCTTCAGCATCTTGTCTTTCTTTAACATCTACATCTTCTCCCCAAAATTTTACCATCTTGTCACCAAAATATTATACTCAATTTGTCAGATGTTTGCTGAAATCAAATATTTAATGTCCTTGGCTTTCCCTGACATATAATCTACTAATCCTATCAATCAATTAACAAATTTAATTTTGCATGCCTGGTCTTAGTGAATCCAAAGTGGAGCCTACTGCTTACCATTCCCTTCTCTAAATGCTTGCATATAAAATATTGTCCCATTCTCTGGGATGGCTTTTATGTGGACATGGAGATTTGAATGTCAGTCTCCAGGAAAGTTCTGGATAAGAAAACCACCAATTTATAGTTACCAACTGTGGTGGTTTGAAGCTGTATGTACCCAGTAAAACATGTTCTTAAATCTAATCCATTCCTGTGGATGTAAGTAGGACCTTTTGATGAGGTTAAGTCAGTTAAGGTGTGACCCACCTCCATCAGGATGGGTCTTAATCCTATTACTGGAGCCCTTTATAAGAAAATGAAATTCAGACAGAGAGAGAAAGCCATGGAAGCAAGAAGGTGAACTCAATGAAACCTGGAGAAGGGGGAGACCAGCAAATGCTGCCATGTGTTTTGTCATGTGACAGAAGAGCCAAGCATTCCCAGCAGCCAATCTTTGGGAAGAAAACATTGCCTTGATGAGGCCTTGATTTGGACATTTTCCCAGCCTCAAAACCATGAGCAAATAAATTTCCATTGTTTAATCTGACCCATTTCATGGTATTTGTTGGAGCAGTCTAGAAAACTAAAACATCAACCTATAGGGATCAGGTGTAGCTTAGTGGTTGAGCATGTGCATCCCATGTACGAGGTCCTGGATACAATCCCTGGTACCTCCTAAAAAAATAAAAATAAAAATAAATTAAAAAAACACCAACCTATAATCAGTAAGGGCATTTTATTATCTCATTTAACAAGAAATCCTGGGATGGAGTGGCTCTAGACTGGTTGATTCAGCAGTTCAATGGTATCATCAAAGATGGAGAGTCTTTCCATATCTCTGCTCTGCCATCATCACTGTGATGGTGACCTGGTCGTTGGCCACCTTCCTCATGGATATGGGAGGTTCCCACAGCTCCAAGTATCATGTGCAACCAAAAAAAAAATAAGGACTGTTTATTCCTGTAAGTTTTCTTTTAGGAGCAAGGAAACCTTTCCCAAAATCTTCCCCCAGCTGTCCTCCCAGTATAAGTTACTGGTCAAAACTGGATCACCTACCTTCTCCAAACCAATCACTAGCAAACTCAAACTTATCAAATTTAATCCTGAGATACACAGAAGAGGGATGAACAAGTCCTTCAAATTGGCTGTTTACCAGAAAAGACAAAATAGGGAAATGCTTTTGGCTGCACAACCACTTTGTCTGCTACAAACAGAGGAATTTACTCCCTGATTTGGAGGACAGTTGTATTTGAAGATAGTTACTGATGAAGATCCATTTAAATAGCATGGGTTTTCATTTGTGCAAAACAGTTCAAAGGAGGAGTATGTCGAAAACAAAAGAGGTAGATTACGTTATCTCAAAAATTCCCTCCCAACTATTTAATGCTGTGATTCCATTCTCATTGTTTTCACTGAGAAAACTGCTTACAGTCTGAAATTGTGCATGTCAGCAATGTTTGTGCTGCAAGCAAAAGAGCACAGTTGCTGATCTCTGAGCATTCCCCTTAATAGCTCATTTGTGGAAAACTGAGTCATAGGGATGTTAGCTACCGTGAATCCACAGTCTGAACAATTTTCTGAATGCCTTACTTCTTAAACCCCTATACCTTCCCTGTAAATAAACAAACTATAATGAAACAGTTGACATAACAAAGGGTTGGGCAAAGCAAAGTAGGTTTGGCTAACTGGTTTTCTACTGATAATGTTCCTTTTTATTTATTTTGGGTTGAGAGCAGGTGATTGTGTTAAATATTCACCACAAATTAAATGTGGAAGTTAGTGCTGCAATGGAAAAAAAGTTCCAGAAAAGTTGACCTGATTTATTTAATTGTGTGAGGAGCCATTGCTTTGCTCTATGGTGAACTATTAAAAATGAAATGTAATCCATATGACTTCCATTTAGGTAACCCAAATCCTTCCAGAGCCAAGTGGAGGAGGAGACAGAAAAACTGGGTGGAGAAGAAAGTCATTTTTGTGGCAGTCAAGGTATGATTACTGTTAGATCCATACATTATCAGCCAAGGTTCTCTCTTCTCTGGAAGTAAGAAGAGAGAAGACTAGTTGAATGCAAGTGAGACCGCAGGAGAAGAATCAGCAGGACTCAGCCAACTGATTGAATTTGAGGAGCAAGAGAAAAAGAGTTGAGGATAATGTTGAGCTTTCTCATTGGCGGACTTTACTAATATTATTGAACAATTATAGCAAGATGGATACTTTGCTAAGTGATTAATATAAATATCATATCTCTTACTTCTCCCAATAGTTCCATTAAGTAAGCACTATTATTATTTTCATTTTACAGCTAAAGGAACTGAGGCTTCAAGGAGTTAACTTAGTAAATGGCAGAGCAAGATTAAAATCTAGATTCCCATTTCCTAATTCATCACTGTACTCTGCAATTCCAGGTGCGGAAGAGTAAAAGGAGGAGTTTCCATTCAGCCAAATAGAGTTTTAAGTGTTGGCAGGACATCCAATTGAAGATGTCCAGCAGGCTGCAGGAAATGTGGAACTAAGTTCAGAAAATGATTTAAGACTGAGGCTAGATCTGGCAGTCATTTGCTGAGAGGCGCAAGTTGAAGTCATGAGCTTGCTCATGGAGACTCTGAGATCTGTTGGTTCAGTTTGGTCGTATAGATATATATTTAGGCACCTCAAACATTAGGAAGTCAAAGAAAAATTGGTTGATCAATAGACTGGGTTTGTTGGTCTGGCTAGCCCACAGACTGCCTGTGTGACCTTGGGCAAGCCATTTGGGTTTTCTGAGCCTCTGTAAAATGAAGTCCCTTCCAGCCCTGAAACTCTAGACAAATGAGGGCCTGGGCTAATGCAGTTGCAGTAAGGTTAAAAAAAAAAAAAAAAGATGAATACAAGAATTATTGCAGTGATGACTAAATGCCAAAATGTGAGAGAGAAGATGGAGAGAACTTTTCTAGCCTGAGAGTTTAGGAGAATCGTAGCACCATTATCCAAGATAGGGAAGAGGATAGTACCAAAGATTCTGGAGAGATGATAATGAGCTTTGTTTTAGATATAAAGAGTTTGAATTGTCCACAAGGTATTTTGGGGGAATTAGTAATTAAATTACTAGAATATAAATATTTATTTATATGTACACTGAGCATATATTTCAAGGTACTAGTATGGAGCCAAATGACTTATTGAATAACCTTTGCTAGCTCATCTGTCTCTATTCCTCTCTGACCAGTCTCCATAGCAACATGACTCACTGACGCTGTGGGATTACCTTACAGTGGACCAGCCAGTTTTTATGCTACCTAACAAAGGATGAAGCACTCTCAATATTTTCTGAATGAATGGCAATGTGTTTCAGGGAATTTCAGGAATTTTCCCATATCCTAGTTTATTGCTTCTTCCCCTTCTCTTTATACTCCTTTCTAATAACCCGCTCCTTTAACTTTTCACATTTTGATCTTCCTTCACTTAAACCTTCTCCCCCTAGGAGAGGGAGATCTCCTGCCCCTCCAATGGGCAGCTTTTCATGATTTCATTCACCCTTTTCCCCCATTGCCTCCACTGTTTCACTCATGCCCTTTCTTAGGCCCTGTCAAATAAAGAACAAATCCAGACTTAGTAAAGAGAGATTTTATTCAGAAGGATTATTGTACAGGGGTGAAGGGGGAAGGCCATTGCAATAGGGAGAATGCTCTGACCACAGATAACATCTGCAAAAGTCTCAAGGGTTAGGCAAAAGGGGGTTTTCTTCAACAGAGTAAACAAGGCTAGAAAGAACCAGATTTGGGCAAGTGGGACGTGGGATGAAAAGGTGGTGTGATCAGATCTTAGATCAGAGAATGTTTTATCCTAAGGTCAGCCTATTTTCTGGAAGGAATCCTGCAGGAGGGACTGTCTGAGGGTGGGTCAAATTTCAGGGGCCTGGGGGAAGGAGACAATCTTAATTAAAGTTTGATTAACAAGAATTTTTTGCCCATTGATCAGTGGAGACAAAACCATTCAGTTACCATTTAAGAGGTAAAGAAAGGGAATTTGGAGTGTTTGTGTCTAGTCTTGTCATAGGCAAACAAGAGAGGCATTAGTAAGAATGCCTAGGTTCTGAATTAAGTATTTTACATGCATTTGCTCATTTAATCATTACAATAATTCTAGGTGGCAGAATTACAATAATTCTCCAGGGAACTGAGCTTTGAAATGGTTATGTTACTTACCTGAGTCCCAGAGGAAATTCAGGACAAGGTATAGACCTCAGATCATTTGACTCCAAAGCCCAAACCCTACCCACCACATGTCACTCTTTAGCCATACTAGTGTTTTTGTCTTTCTTACCCTTGACCAATTTCATTATACTTCCCTGAAGTGTTTTCATTCTTTTCTTTAAAATAATGAATTCACTAGCTTGTAGCAACTAATCCTGAAATATAGTTGTATAGAAAGAACTTCCATTTTTCACTTTCTCCCTTTCAATCCCCAAACCAATCAAACCCACACATCATATTCTTCCAAACATATGTATACACAAAGGCACTCATGTGCTGTTACATCATCTGCTCACCTCAACCTACTGAGATTAACAAGGTAGATGGTATCATTTGCATATTAGGGGAGGGAAGTGTTGAAAAGAAAATGTGATGCAATTTTGTAAAAACAAAACAACTCAAATCTTGTATGAGATGCAAGATGTTCACACATAAGACAGTTAAATAAAAGTAAACTACAGTGAATGATTGTGTCCCGGTGAAAAATAAAGGCAGTAGATATTGCAGGACCCTTAGGAAGGAGGATCAGTATGAACTGAATGGACTCTTAGGAAGGAGGACAGTATGAACTGCATGGACCCTTAGGAAGGAGGATCAGTATGGACTTCCTGACTTTAAAGCATAAAGTGGGAGTGAGCATGGGTAGGAGTTCCATGGGCTAATGTGGGAAACGGACACTGCTGAGCAAAGATACAAACTAGAAGATGTATTTGTTGTGGTAGAGAGGAGGAGCAGAAGAACCTACAGGTCATTCTGGATTGCTGTGCGAGCATGAAGTGCAAGGCCAGGAGTGGAAGGCGTAGGTAAAGGCCATATTGGAGCAGCCTTGAAGGCACATTTGGGAGGGTTTTTATCGCTTGGGGTTAGGGAGCTGTAGGAATTAGATTCAGATTGGTCTCGGTTTCACAGAGTTTCAAATGCCAAACTGAATCTTTGCTCAACATGATTTTGCTATTATCACTGTTCTTGTAGTTCGGAGAATCACTGAACTACAAACATTTCAAGAATACTCTAGATATTCCAAGAAAAAAGCCCAATTCAAAGTGGAGCTTCTGAAAATTAATCAGTGCTAAAGAGCAAAGGATGTTGTTAATGGATCACTCAGCATTTCAAAGGGCTGTTGATAAAAGGTGAGAATTCTCTGAAGTTCAATTTCAAAACTCAGATGGAGTCTTCCCCTGTCTCTCTCCTACTTGTCACTAATACTATAGGGTCTATAGAACCCTCTAAATTTACCTCCTCTTTTCCTCCCACCATTTATTCTCTCTCAACCACCAACCATTCTATTTCCTTTGGGTCTTTTCTTTCTCTTTCTTTTCCCAGAATTATGACCACTTGGTCATAAGATGGAGAATGCAGAGCTGAATACCATCACCATTCAAGAGAGCTCTTTGAGAGTCCCAGGAATTGTTTTGGACAATTTAAAGTGTTGTCTCATTTAATCCTCATAGCCACAGTAAGAGGTGAGCATTATTCTCTATATTACAGATGAAGAATCTGAGGCACAGACAAGATAAATCACTTGTCCAAATTCATACAACTAGTAAAGCATTCAAAGATGAAATTAAGCATGTACTTCTCTGTTTCAAACACCTGAAACACCTGAATGGTTTCCCAATGTTCTTTGGATTAAAAAGGAAATCTTTAATGCTGGGGAAAGCCAGGGGAAGATGGTGGAGTAGGGAGCTCCAAGACCCAGTTGTTCCACCAAAATAGCTATTAAACAGGCAGGAACTGTCTGAAACAACTGTTCTGGGACTCCAGAGATCAGAAGAACACTGTACAGCCCAGAGAAGAGCGGGAAGAAAGGGCTAAAACTACATTAAAGAACAGTGAGTTGCTCTTTCCACATGGCAGCTTCCAGGGCCCATCTCCCACTCTCATGCCAGGCTGCCTAGAGGTCCAGTCCCTGCCTAGCTTGCTAGTAACACAAAGGGAAATAAAAATTATCTTCCCCAAGACCAGAGATGGGCACAGCAGATCACTGACCTTGGCTTTTGATTAATAAATTCAGATCACTGTGTCCCAACTGTGAGCTAGTTTTAAACCCACCAGTGGCAGCAGCTATTGTTTCGTGTTCATCCTAGAAATGGGCATAGGCAATGGAAATTTAAGTCCTGAGTGCTTCCTCAGGACTGTGGGGGAAAGTTAATTGAAGGGCTGCATTTGTTTGGCAGACCAGAAAGCACAGATTTGGGGAGCCATCAAAGAGGCCTTTGGTGCCCTTCTGGATCCCTTTTCCAGGGAACTTCAGAGTCAGTCTGCATCCCCTTCATGGGTCCCTCACCCTGTTTGGGATGGAAAATACTGACTTGGGAAAGTCCTCTCTGGGGTGACCCTCCTCTCAGAATTTGCCCTCAAGGCAAATTCAGCTAGAGGCAATGAAGGAGTGTAAAAATCTATATAGGCAAAACAAAAACAAACAAGATTCCTGGAGAAGGAACAGAGGAAAGGAAGCTTTTTCCTGGAGGTGAAACAATCTTTAAGAATTGTACACAATTGTGCTATAATCTTAAGAATCATTCCACATATCCAGGGCAAGAATCAGATGAAGAAGAGCTGAAAAAAAATCTGATGAGTAAATGTCCAGAATAAGGCAGACTAAGAGTCAAAAGAAAAAAAAGAAAGAAAGAAAGAAAGAAAAAAAAAGCCTTAACACAAAGCCAATCAACAATAAAACCCTAGGCAAGAGAGAGAAACTGACCTTCATAAACTCATCAAGAAAACCAGAAGCCTAAACATCAGCAAAAAATTAAAATCATACTAAGAAACAGGAAGATAAGGCCCAGTCAAGAGAACAAATTAAAACTTCAGAGGAAACACAGAATATGGAAAAATTAATCAAAGAGGTTCAAACAAATCTCCTAAATCAATTCAAGGAGATGAAGGAAAATATGGCTAAAGAGATAAATGATATTAAGAAGACAAAGTGTGAGCATAAAGAAGAATTTGAAAGTAAGAAAATAAATATAAGAAAAATTATGTGGATGAAAGGCACAATAGAAGAGATTAAAAATACAGTAGAGGCATACATCAGCAGATTTGAACAGGCAGAAGAAAGAATCAGTGAACTAGAAGACGGGACAATCAAAATCTTACAAACTGAGCAGTGTCTCAAGGATTTGAAGGACAACATGAAATGCACAAACATACATGTCATGGATGCTACAGAAGAGGAAGAGAATGGAAAAGGGCAGAAAGAATAGTTGAGGAACTAATGGCCAAAAAATTCCCAACTCTTATGAAAGATATAAATATACATGTCGAAGAAGTGCAATGTACTCCAAATAGAATAAATTCTAACAGACCTACTCCGAGACACATACTAATCAGAATGCCAAATGCCAAAGATAAAAGAGATTCCTGAAATCAGCAAGGGAAAAGCAAATTGTCACACACAAGCGGTCTGCAATAAGACTAAGTGCCTATTTCTCAGCAGAATCTGTGGAGGCAAGAAGGCAATGATATATATGTTTAAGGTAATGAAAAAGAAAAACTGCTTGCAAAAATTCTTTATCTGGCAAAACTGTCTTTCAAAAATGAGAGAGAGAGTTTAAAATATTCATGTATAAACAGAAACTGAGTTTGCCAACAAGAGACCTGACCTACAAGAAATATTGAAGGAAGTCCTGCAAGCTGAAAGGAAAAGTCAGGAGAGAGTGACTTGAAGTAGTGTGAAGAAATGAAGATCATCAGTAAGGGTAACTGTAGTCATTGGGTAATTTGATATAATTATGAATTCCAAAAATATATATTGGATTATGCTTGTAAACTGATCTGTTCATCCGGCCATGATTAAGTTATGATTAGGGCATTGACTGGGCCACGTCAGTAGGGTGTTGAGCCCTACCCCTTGGTGGGTGGTGAATAAAATATAAAAGGCATCACAAAGAACAGAGTTGCAGCAGTTTTGAGTAGCAGTTTTAATGTTGGAGTTTTGATGTTGGAGAGAAGGCCCCGGGATAGAGACAAGCCATTTGCCTGAGAGTTTACAGCTGGCCTTATGGAGAGAGGCAAAGCCTAGAGAGCCTAATAGTCTACAGCTGACCTTGTGGAGGAAACAGAGGGCCTAAGCCCAGAAAGAAACACAGCCCTGGGAAGAGAGGAACCCAAGAAGCCTGAACCCTTGCAAACGTTGGCAGCTGTCTTGCTCCAACATGTGGCAATGGGCTTTGGTGAGGGAAGAAACTTATGCTTTATGGCCTGGTAACTGAGGACTTTTACTCCAAATAAATACTCTTTATAAAGACCAACCAATCTCTGGTATTTTGCATTAGCACCCCTTTGGCTGACTAATACAGTAATTAAAAGGGTAAAAAGGAGATAAAAACAAAAAAGATATGACATATAAAAAACAAAGTATAAAATGGCTGAAGTAAGTACTGATTTTATAGTAATAACATTGAGTGTTAATGGACTAAACTCCCCATCAAAAGATAAAGCTTGGCAGAATGGATTAAAAAAAACATGATGTAACTATGAGCTATTTATAAGAGATTCACTTTAGACCCAAAGACAAACTGGTTGAAAGTGAAACATTGGAAAAAGATATTCCATGTAAACCTCAGGGCTCTTGAGGTCCAGGAAGTCTGGATGGGGCACAACATCTGGCTTTACTTCCTCAAAAGAAATACACCAGAGGCAGTACCTTAAGAGGAATCAGAATCAAAAATCCCATCAAATTGCCCAAAATAGTCATCTATCTAAAGGGGAAGAAAAGAAAAACAAATACATCCTATAGAAACAGACATGGGTGAGAAATATTTTTCAGAGCCAAAGGAAAAGAAACAAGAGCCAAAGCTGAAAGTGACGGATGAGAAGTGAAGGCAACTAGCAGACTAAGATAGACATTTTGCCCAGGGTTTCAAGGGTTGAAGTTGGAGGCATGCCCTGGAGATTTCAGATCTAGACTGGACAACCTATTGCTGAGTTAGAACAAAAGAGATTTAAGTTTGGATATGTGGTTGGACTACAACACGAGTTTTAAGCTGGGACTGCTAAACTCCTAAATTATATATCATGTTTTATGCATATGTACTCGTGTGTGCATTTTTCTAGAGAGTTGACAGCTGATACCAAATTCTAAAAGGTTATGCACCACAGTGTTAGGTAAACTTCAAAACACCTTCAAATTCTGCTTACATGTCTAATAACAAACATCTGAATATTTTGAAATGGTTCACTTTTTTACTTAGTAGTATTTAATTAAAACTTAAAATAACGTGGACTCACCCAAGTCACCTGGTGAGAAGACGATGATGGACAACGGCCATCCCAGGGAATGGAGAGAGCCTGCAGCTGCAGGCAGGATAATCCCATCCACCGTATCCATGGGATATAAGCCCCCTCTCACTTGGAGGTGGAGTGGACATCACCATCCCAAACTCCTCAGGATTGGGGGAAGAGCTATGGACTAGAGTGGGCTTAATGGTATTCTGTTGTAGACATAACATGATTCAAGCAATGGAAGAAATTACAACAGTGAGGTGGAGCCAGTGGCCACTGGATGCTTTTGGGGCAGGGAAAGGAAAAGCAGTTGTAATACAGGTGCTTTTTCAGGACTTGGGAATTATCCTGAGTGACATTACAACGACAGATATAGGCCATTTCACATCAGCATATAACATGCAGAATTGTGTGGGAGAGAGTGTGGTCTACAATATGAACTATGGTCCATGCTTAGTGGCAAAGCCCCAGGATGTGTATATCCATTGCAGGTGATGTGCCACACTAATGAAAGATGTTTATGTGGGCTGTTATGGGAGGTGTGGGTTTTGGCCATTTCCAAAGTCTTGCCAATTTCACCAAACTTTAGAATTCTGTGCAAGGACTTCACCCAGTAATAAAAAAGAGAAGTAGCAAGCTCATTAACTGGAACCCCATTTGCACTATTGTCCAGTATTATTAAATTTATCATGACTTTTTGTAAATGATAAGTGGTGTGAAAGTCAAAAGTTATTTTAATATTGTCTTTAAATCTCATCCAAAGGTACTTTCCAGCTCAAAAATTCAATGATTGTGTGTTTCAGTTTCCTATCAGGCAGGATCAGAGGCTTGGTAAATATTGTTTTTACCCACAGTGAAACTATGGGAGGCAGGAGGTCTTACTTAAGCTATCAAGTGTGTATCCTTCACAATGGAAAAATAAATAGACACATAATTTGTGAATTTGATTATGGTTCTTTTCAGCTAAAAATATTAGCCACTTCTATTCTTTAGCAAGAATTTAATATATTCATATCATTCTAGGTTAAAATAGTTAGGAATTTTGGTTTCAGAGTGATTTGCTGCAAATTTATTTTCTATCTCCAAACTGTCTCCCTTCTCCAAACTTCCCCCCCCCCTTTTTTTAGAGAGTTTGGGGGTTTACAGAACAATCTGCAAAAAATACAAGATTCCCATTCACCACCCCACTACCAACACCTTGCATTGGTGTGGAACATTTGTTACAATTGATAATAGCACTTTTTAATAATTATACTCTACTACTAACTAACATCCATGGTTTAACTTAGGGTTCACTGTTTATGTAGCATAGTTACATGGATTTTGTTTAAAAAAAATTATTCTGTTACCATATGTACAATCTAACACTTCCCCTTTTAATCACATTCAGATATATATTTCATTACTGTTAACAGCATTCACAGTGTTGTGCTACCATCACTACTACCCATTACCAAAATATTTCCAGCATTCCAAATAGGAATCCTGTACATTTTAAGCCTTAGCTTCCCATTCCCTATCCCCACCCAGTCCCCTGGTAACCTATATTCTAGATTCTGATTCTATGAGTTTGCTTATTCTAATTGCTTCAAATCAGTAAGAACACGCAATATTGGTCTTTTCATTTCTGGCTTATTTCACTCAACATGATGTCTTCAGGGTTAAACCATGTTGTCCCAAGTATCAGTGAGGCAGGTGAGTACAGGGAAAGGAGGTGAAGACAAGCCACAACATGGCTGACAGACAACATGGCTGACAGACAAAATGGCTGCAAGATCCTGCCGAGACCTTGACCTTGAGGTCCCAGACCTCCCCATTGGTCCCGGATAACCCCACACAAAAGGCCTCACCATTGGCCCCCACCATTGGTGGGGTAACCAATAATAGCTGGGGCCCCTCCGTTTAGCATTAACAAGGGGAAGAGTAATTAATAGCTTAATAAAGGTAACTGCACAAGCCAAATCACTCTCTCTGTCTAGAGGAGCCTGCATCAAATCTCAGTGTGTATTTCCGTCCTTCTTTCCCATTTCTCAGCAAGCTCTGTTTTTTTCCCCCATTTCTCAATAAATTCTTTTTACTGGCCTAACTAAACTGGTGTGTTCTTAAACTCTTTTATGCGACAGAGATGAGAACCTAGAGGAATCCAACACTTCCCCAACTTCATCAGGACTTCATATCTTTTTATGGCTGAATAATATCCCATTGTATAAATATGCCACATTTTATTTATCCATTCGTTTGCTGAAGAATACTTGGGTATTTCCATCTCCTGGCAATTGTGAATAAAGTTGTTATGAACATCGGTGGCAAATATCTCTTTGAGTCTCTGCTTTCAATTCTTTTGGGTGTATACTGAGTAATTCTCCAAACTTTCTTGAGGCTATGTTTTCTTGTATTCATCAACTTGAGATCTTTGGCCCAATTTCTACTATTCTCTGACTTCACCAATGTTTCCCTATTTCCTAAATCACACTATCTACAAGGAAATCTCCATCAAATATTTCAGTATTTGGAAGTAATTGACACCATTAAGAATTTGCTGTCTGCTTTACTTGGATATAAGGAGTTGTCCAGAACTAAGACCTTACATCTTTTCATCCACTTTTTAAAAATAAAAATCAACTTGCAATTAAGTTAATATAACAGCAACATACTGTATCTAAATAACTACTGTCAAATTGTTTCAAAGTATCAACAGTAAAAGCAATAAAGCAAATTTTGGAATGCCCAAGTAATACAAAGGGAAATGACTTTTCAAAATAATATAGGGTTTGGCACTGCATAGTTCACTCTCCAAGCTGAGCAGAGAAATGCTAACAAGCTACCTCTTCCAATTTTGCTATTAAGGTAGATTGATGTAAAACTACCTGCTGTGAGTGTAACATTCAAATGGCCTCATTCTGAAACCATAGGTGTCATGGAGATTGTGTTTTCCTTCTACAACTCATTGAAATGGAGATGAAACAGAATGGAGCAAAGGGATCTCCTTTCTAATGAGGCAAAATGAGATTCCTTTGAATTGGGGCATGGACTGAAATGAAGAGAAAATCCAACAAGTGCCCCATTTTCATATCATTACAAAGCCTTTGAAGAACTAGGCAGACCAAAACCACAGGCATGCTGAAAAGTTCCCAATTAGGGTACAGAATTCATGAGGAAATTATTTTACGCTTTAATGAAACGGCTTTATTGCTTATGTTATACAATGCAAAGGAAAAAGGGAAATAAACTCAGAAGCACATTTCCATAGTTTCCATCTGTTTCTTTAATACAAACATAAGAAACCACCCCAACCATTATAGAGTATATTTGGCATCCTTCACTAATGCATAAGATTCATGTGAAGCAAGAGGAAAAGTATCAAAGCAAACATGCACAACAGACAACAAATGAAAACAATCACAACAAAAACCTATATAATGTATCAATCAGTGAAAAGTACATATTCCAAATAACTGTGATATATGATGACTATGTAGCTACACTGTATTTCAGTTTCTACCATTTTAGTTCTTTTCAGTTTTGGTGTTTATAAAATAACATAGTAAAAAAGTGGTAGAAGAAAGTGATATTTTACCCAGCGGATTATGTGAAACAAATTAATGAAACTAATCAAATTTCCTGATTTTAAATTTACATAGAATTTTTTTATTTTCGTCTCTTTAATCCTTCTGTATTTTAGAATAACATTCTAGGCCAGTGGTTCCCAGACTTAAATTTTTCAGAAGAGTAAAACTTCCCAAACAATTGAGAAAGCCAACATAGAGTTGCCAAACTGTTAATTTTGCCAACAACAACAATAACAAAAACTTACCATTTCCATCATTTCAGAAAGGAAAAGATATTTCAACACCCAAAATGTAGGAAGTTCATAATTTCAGAACAAAAGTTCTTCCCAAGAAATACTATTTGCCAAACAGATAACTTTTAAAGGATATATTTATAGTTTTATATAAATACAGAAACATTTACAACATTAAAATTTATTTTATAATACAACATAGGTTAGTTTCCTTGGTACAAGTTTTCTTTTAATTTGAAAGTACTATATACATTTGATACATTTTGTATTTAGAAGAGCTCTAATGTGCAACTTATTCTGATGTTCACTTTCATCAATCACTATCAGAATTTCACTTTCACATAGATACAAGTGAAACAGGGATCATCAAAATTTTTGTGTGTGTGAGCATTGCTGTACATGTATTTTTTTACTTTTTACTCATCTTTTCATATATTTATTTAAAAAAGAGTGAGATTCTACCATGAGTCAGAAATTAGGGAAACCCAGGCAACAAACTTTTTATATGGTTTTAAAAATATATTTTTTATTCTAGTAACATATATACAACCTAAAATTTCTCCTTTTAACCATTCAAATATATAATCCAGTGGTTTTATTTACAGTCACAATGTTGTGCTACCATCACCACCATTTCTTACCAAAACTTTTCCATCACCCCAGAAACTCTGTAACAATTAACTCCCCATTCCCTAGCCCCATCCAAGCCCCTGGTAACCTGTATTCTAGTTTCTGACTATATGAATTTGTTTATTCTTATTATTTCCTATCAATGAGATCATATAATATTTGTTCTTTTGTGTTTGGCTTATTTTACCCAAAACAATGTCTTCGAGGTTTATCCATGTTGTCACATGTATCAGAACTTCATTCCTTCGTATGGCTGAATAATATTCTATTTTATATATGTACCACATTTTGTTTAACCATTCATCGGTTGATGGACATTTGTTTCCACCTTTTGGCAATTGTGAATAATGCTGCTATGAACATCTGTGTACAGACATGTTTGAGTCCCTGGCTTCAATTCTTTCAGGTATATATTTAGAAGTGGTTCATATGATAATACTACACTTAACTTTCTAAGGAATCACCAAACTGTTTCCCACAGTGGCTGTACCATTCATTTTACATTCTTACCAACAATGAACAAGTGTTCCTATTTCTCCACATCCTCTCCGACACTTATTATTTTCTGTTTTTTAAGTAGCCATTCCAGTGGGTGTAAAATGATATCTTATTGTTGGTTTTGATTTGCATTTCTCTAATAGCTAGTGATGTCGGGTATCTTTTCATGTGCTTTTTAGCCATTTGTATATCCTCTTTGCAGAAATGTCTACTCAAGTCTTTTGCCCATTTTTAAAATGGATTGTTTGTCTTTTTATTGTTGAGATGTAGGATTTCTTTATATATTGTGGGTATTAAACCCTTATCAGATATGTGTTTTCCAAATAATTTTTCTCATTACATAGGTTGTCTTTTCACATTTGTGATAAAGTCCTTTCATGTACAATTTTTTTTTTTTTTTAATTTTGATGAGTTCCCATTTATCAATTTTTTTCTTGGGGAAAATGTTGCGTTAACTGATCACAGGCTGTATTAGTCTCCAGTGGCTGCTATAAGAAATTACCACAAACTGGAGATCTTAACATAACAACAGAAATTTATTCTCTCACAATTCTGCAGACTAGAAGTCCAAAATCAAGGTGTCAGCAGGGCCATGCTCCTTCTGAAGCCTTTAGGGAAGAATTTTTCCTTGCTTTTCCAGCTTCTGGTAGTTGCCAGTAATCCGTGGTGTTCCTTGCCTTGCATTTAATCTTTGCCTCCATTGTCACATGGCATTCTCCCTGTGTGCCTATCTGTGCCTATTTTCTCTTCTTATAAGGATACCAATCATTGGATTAGGGTCACCCTTATTCAGAATGATCTCATCTTAACTAATTACATCAACAAAGATCCTATCTCCAAAGAAGGTCACATCCTGAGATTTTAAGTGCACATGAATATGGGGAGCGGGGAGGGGGGGTACCATTCAACCCACAGCACATGATAAGGGCCGGGTATGGGGGAGGCAGATACCCAGGAGTGTTTGGAGTGTGGAGAAAGCTTTACATCAGATTAAAGAGGTCTAATTTCTCTAAGTCCAAGTGACAAAGATGGGTTTGGACATTAGGAAATTTTGAGGGAAACTCAGTTGTTGGAATGGTCCTGGAAGTCAAGAGTGGAAGTTCTGGGGGTTCTTGGAGAAGAGGAGGGTGAACAAATGTTCAGGCCACTAAATAAGATGATTATGTGAAAGCATTTACTTTATAAAACTGCTTCTTAAAATTCTGGAAATTACTATCTATGGTTATGTGACAAAAGACACTGTGTAAAGCAAGTTCATATTTTTTATTCTTCTTGCCTAGAAATTACTTTTTTATGACTGCATCCGTAGTGCCCATTGGTCTACATATAATGATTACACGGTTAATCCTAGGAGATAAATATACAAACACAGACAGAGAGAGACATACACAATTTAGCATATAGTAAATTGAGCAGCTATACAATGAAATCTAATCAGACATTTTACAGATTATGTTTAAGGCCCTGGTTCAAGTCGCTCTATCTTCTTTCTGGTCTCTGCCTTTTTTCCACTTTCATTTTTCATCGTGTTTTGACAGGTGTTGTTCATGCAAAGAGATCCAACAAAAATACAGAATTGCCACCTTTGCCTCCTCATCCAGGACAGAGCAATCCTCCCTTTCCTCCTTGCAACAAAGCAGGCAAAACACATACCCTTCTACTGCCCCTTGACTGCGCCAAATGACGAATGACTGTGGGGTAGTTGTTTTGCTTGCAGGGAGGGAATTTGTATGCAGTCAATAGGTCACCTGCCCTCTCTTCCCAGGATCGGCTCTCCACCCAAACCCCTGTGCGTTTTGGTTGTAGAATACTTCAGGTTTCAGCCAGCACAAACATGTCACAGCAAGAGGTACAGGGGTTGTATTTGCACATATAATGGGTTTAAGCACAGGCTTTGTTTGAGCCTTAAAAAAAAAGTGCTTTATTATTACATTACAGCCAAAGGAATTTGGCCTTTAACCTGCAGTTTCCCTACTCTCAGTAATAGAAAACCTTTTCTGATAAAAGGTGAGGCCCAGTGGAATTTTCTTCTTTCCCTCATTCCTAGGGGTGAGGTAATCCTTTGGATCTTGTTCTTTAACAACTAAAGTAAAAGAAGGAGGTCTTTGATAACATGGAAGAAAGAAATAGAAACTCCTAGCATAATAATGCAGAGAAATATGCTATTAGAAGTGATCAATATTTGGAAGAGAAAGATGTTTATCTTGTAGAGGCGTCACCCTGAGGCCAACCCATGAAAAACGTTTGCTTTAGGCCCCTTCCAGTTGGAAGAGATTTGACCTCTCCATCCACTGCCCAGTTCCACTGAGGGCTTGAGAGCTAGGACTCCAGAAGGCAGGCTCCGATGGAAAGGGTGGGATGGATGCAAAGGGAGGTAGAACAAGGAGAAAGACCTCCCTGGGGCCTGCCCAAAAAGGATACTTCCAGACTGACTGCCACCCAAGGAAAAAGCCCAAGAACTGCTTTGCATTATCCTCTGAACCCTGTGTGTCTGCTTAATCTTGAGCCTAGACAGCAACCCTGGAGTCTTAGCTAATTGCAAGCATCCTATCTGCCAGTCTTGCTAGGCCTTGGAACCTGGTTCCTGGGATGGGTTCCCTCAATGACTCACTAAATACCAATTAGATGCCAGGTACTGGGATAGCTTTGGAGAGAGAACAGCTATTGTTCTAGTCTGCTGGGCTGCCAAAAGTAATATACTTGAAATGAGTTAGCTTTTAACAATAGGAATTTATTAGTTTACAAGCTTACAGATTTGAGGCTGAGAAAAATGTCCAAATCAAGGCATCGTCAAGGCAATGCTTTCTCCCTGAAGAGGTGATCCTGGACTCCTCTGTCACATGGCAAGGCACACGGCAGCGTCTGTTGGTCTCTCTTCTCTTCTCGGTTTCATTCCTATTTACCATTGTTTTCAGCTTCTTGCTTCTGTGGCTTTCTCTTTGTTTGAATTTCATTCCCTTATAAAGAACTCCAGCAAGAGGATTAAGACCCACCCAGAACAAGGTGGGTCACATCTTAAGTTAAGATCCTACTCACCAAAAGATCCTACTTACAATGGATCCACATCCGCAGGAATGGATTAACCTTAAGAACATACTTTTCTGGGGTCTGTACAGCTTGAAACCATCACATCTGTTAATACAGAACCCTCCCCTTAAGCAGCTCATTGGCCAGAGTGGAGGCAGACACAAACCAACAAAGTGAAGCCTACCCTTGACTTTGGACAGGAATACCTCTATACCTTTCACGAATCCCTAAGTCTGGGAATATAGAAGCATTTGGACAGGCCCCCTCACTTTCTCCCCTGTCTCAGTTCCATCAAGACACCTGATTCCTGAGCCTAGTCTCACACCACTTTTGAGTTTCCATCTTCTGCTACAGTTTTACATCTCACTCAATTTGCAGTTGTGTGCTGGCTGTTGTATTTACTGACATGGTTTCGCAAACCATGTTTACCTTTCTCTGCAGGTCGTGTGTGGTGGACTCATCCATCTCATCAGTCCTGAGCACTGCCCAGCTTATGTTCCATTTTCCCATTTATCCCAAGCGTCTGTTAATTTTCTGACTAAGAACCATCACTTTCTCAGAGCTCATTGCTTTCTCTTTATTCGTATCCCTGGCATCAGATGATTTTCTTTTTAAAATTTTGTTTTCATGGGAAAATAAAGTGTTTACTATTTCAGGAGAGTCGTTTTATATATTATGGTAAAACCTAAAATTTTAATGGCTGCTTTGACACCTTTAAGCCTCACAGGGCCCCAAAGGCCTGACCATGACTTCCCTGCTCTTGCAAGATATGCCCCCCACCCAGCAAAAAGGCTTCCCACCCAGCTAGTTCCCCTATCAGCCAGACCAGCAGCACAGTACCCTATCTCCCATAGCCCCTGCTGGTTCCCTCTATTCCCACATGCATGCCAGTGTGGCCCCGCAGGGCATGTGTCCTCCTCCCCCGGGCCATGAATGCATGTGACTAATGAACTGCTATGGATGTCATCTGTCCAGTGTCAGGAACTGTGTGTTTTGCCTTCATATGCTATTTAGAGTGGAGGATCCCTCCTTTGTCAACAGAGTGAAAAGGAGGTAATCAGAACATATATGTAGCTGAGTAGAGAAAACAAAGTCATGTGATGGTGTGCTCACTCTGTTGTCACAAAGCTCTCTCTCTGGACTGACAGGCTCCTCCTGCACGCCAGACTTCTCGCGGCCCAACAGGTACAGATTCACGCTATCATAGTCTTTTGTATCTTAATCATCATCATAATTATAATAATATTAAAAGTTAAAGTATATTGAGGGCTTCCAATGTACTAAGCACTTACGCGTATTATTTTATTTAACCCCTACTCCACCCTTGAGATAATGGCAAGTAATATTAGCAGCATTTTAGAGATGTGGAAGTTGAGGTTTAGAGTTTATGAATCATCTGCTCAAGTCACACAGCTAGTAAGTGGTAGAGGGAGATGGAAACCCAGGTAGTTGAAGGCGATATTGTCTCCCAAGTGTCAAGAGGGGTATGTGGGCCTGAGAACAAAATTAACCTACTTGTGACTTTGTCCACAGACAGCCCTGCCTCTAAGGCAAAGGTGACAAGTCAAGATGAGCAGCCACAAACAATAGTTAGTGAGTCGCCAGTACTTCAGAGGTACCCATCACAGCCCAGCTCTGCATAGGGGCAAATAAAGGACAGCAATGGGACACCTGAGCTACCTCTGTGCAGGGAGCTAATATGGAATAATCAAGAACGAAAGAGAAGCAAAAGATGTAGAATGGCCTGGTTGTGAAGGACTGGAGAGGAACAGGGATAATTTTCAAAAAACTCTTTGGAGTGAGGAGTAAATGCCTTTCTTTTGATCAAAGCTTATGTCAAATAAAAAACAATCTGGGCTCAGTAAGGAGAGACTTTATTCAAAAGGAGTATTGCAAAGGTGAAGTAGGAGTGGGGGGTAGGGACAGAGGGACTACTGCAATATGGAGAATGTTCTGACCAGAAAATCTACAAGTGTTTCTAGGATTAGGCAAAAAGGGTTTTTCTTTTCTAGAGAGGAATAAACAAGGCTAGAAAGCACTAGGTTTGGGGAAGTGGGATGAAAGGCTGGTGTGATAGGAAAGGAGGTCAGAGAATGATTTACTCTGAGGCCAGCTTATTTTCTGGCAGGGACTGTATGCTGGCCCAGGCTGAGGGTGAGCCAAAGTTCAAGGGCCTGGGGGAAAGAGAGAGTCTTAACCAAAATTTGGTTAACAAGCATTCTGTTCCAGTTGATCAATGGAGTCAAAACTACAACAGCTAATCATTATGTGGTAAAGAATGGGAATTTTGAGGGTCTGTGTGCAATCTGGCCATGGGTAAACACTGCATCTGTGAGTCTAATCTAAGTCATTTGGGGAAGGGTGGCATTTTACAGTAAGTGGTTTTGAGAACACAAAAGGGTGGGGGGTTCTTTAACCATCGCTATTTTCCAGGATCACAGAGCTCAGGTAAAATTATTGTCACTTGTAATTCTGTGAGTCTAGGGTCCATCACAATGACAAAGATTGAGGGGCATTCATCAAAGACATGATACACCCACGTTTCCACTGGGAGGGACTGCTGATCCTGCCTGCCTGGGAAGCCAGCTGCCTCACACGGATCATAATGCACCATGAAGTAACATCTCCAAATAAAAGGGGAGGAGGTCATTGAATATACATGTCTAGCCAGTTCTTTCTCTAAGAAACGCCAAAGGAACATTTCCCTTGATCATTCTGGCATCTTATCAAAAAGCAATGCAAACATATTACTCAGAGAAATCACTCAGAGACCTCAGGCTGAGGGAGGCTTCAGTCTGACCCATCACCACAGCAGCAGAAAAAGAAAGTGGTGAACTGGCTTTTAAAGCTCCCACAGGGAAGTGACACCTGTCATCCCTACTCACTTTTCATTGGCCAATGCAAGTCACATGGCCTAACCACAAGCGGGTCAGGGAAGTACAATCCTACTATATACTGGAAGGGGAGGGGACCCTGTAAACACCTAGTGAACAGCACTGATGACTAACACAGAGGCCATGTGAAAAGGAGATCTTTGCAGAAGGCCAAATGAAGGAATATGTTTTTCAAGAGCATAAGTTGCTTAAGAGCTCTGTTACATCTCCATAGTAATCTCTCAGATGGAAGATCTCTGTAAAACCTCGAACAAGAGCAACACTAGTGTTGAAGGAACAGGTGTACTCATCTACTAAATCATCAAGGAAAAGCAACACTAAAAAAATATGGAATTTATATAACTGAGACAAAGACAATTTTCTTAAGCATAACAGGAGGACAAAACTATCAATATGCCATTCTCAATTGTTAGTGGGAATGCTAAGAAATCTCTCTGTAGGATTCTGCAAAGGTAAACGACCAAATATCATGATGGCACAACTGATCTTTTTTCCCCTTGAACTTGGCTATTTTCCTGCTGCTTCTCCTAGCAATTTAAAAGCAAATTTAAAGTCATTTTACTTTGTATAGTCATATCTAGAGCTTCAAAGAACTAGACAATGACTATTTCTGTTTTAATCACTTATTAATTCATTCAACAAACATTTATTTTGAGGATCTATTACATGCATTACACACTGGGGATACAAAGATAAGACAAGGTTCTTACTCTCTACGTAAGATTAATAGTCTAACAGAGGAGAAAGACCAGGGATCAGAAAATTATAAAGTACTGTGAAAGTACAGCTATAGAAATATGCACCAGATATGATGGAAGAGCTGCTAGTGCTGATATTTATTAGGACCATTATCTGCCTGTAACCATTGGGGAATTTGATGTAATTATGAATTCCAAAAATATAATTGGATCATGCCTGTAATCTGATCTGTTAATCTGGGCATGATTGAATTATGATTAGGGCATTGACTGGGCCATGTCAGTCAGTAGGGTGTTGAGCCCCACCCCTGGTGGGTGGGGAACTGAACATAAAAGGCAAGGCCAAGAACAGAGTTGAAGCAGTCTTTTGAGAAGCAGTTTTGATGTTGGAAAGAAGGCCCCAGGAGAAGAGAAGCAAGCTGTTCGCCAGATCGTCTACAGCCGACCTTGTGGAGGAAACAGGAGATAAGCCCGGAGAGAAACGCAGCCCCGGGAAGAGAGGAACCCCAGAAGCCTGAACCCTGGCAAACGCCGGCAGCTGTCTTGCTCTAACATGTGGCAATGGACTGTGGTGAGAGAAGAAACTTAATGCTTTATGTCCTGGTATCTGTGAACTTCTACCCCAAATAAATACCCTTTATAAAGACCAACCCATTTTTGGTATTTCACATTAGCACCCCTTTGGCTGACTAATACACTGCCTTAGAAGGGAGCAGTGTGCCTGTCTGATCTACCCAAAACACAGGGATACCACTTAGAGTTGTGCAATGTGTGCACTGCACAACTCCAGAGTACATTCTTCCTTTTGTAGGCCTCTTGGATTTGTAGAGATTTGTAAGGTGTCTTGAGGTAGGGTGCCTCTATCTAAATATCCAAGGTCACTATTTGCACTAGCAATAGGACTGTGAACATCAAACCAACATTTCATATCAACAATATTTTCATTATATGCTTACTCTTATTTTTATTAATATTGATGTAATGGTAATCTCTAACATGAACAATTTTTTTTTTCAATTATACAACTAATTTGAGTAAGACTGTTCTAGCCACATTGGAACTCTTAGATAAATATAAACCACTTTCCCTGGCCTCAAAAAGCTCTTAAATTTACTGGGAAGAAAAGACAGAAGCACATAAATTAGTAAGAGAATAATTAAATGCTAACCTGTGTAACATGGACTCTAAATACAATCTGAATTGTAAGGACCAAGAGATCAACATTAGAAATGGGATTTTATCTTGAGCTCAAAGATGGGGAACATTTGGGTAGACTAGATGAGATAGACTGATGAGAAGGGGTGACCCTATTAGGCTTTACTTCCAGGGAAAAATGTGTCCAAGCTCACACCATGCTAATGGAGGTTAGCAGCTGTCCCTGTGTCATAGAAAAGAGGGCGGCACTGCTGATAGAGGACAGTGTGAGCTCTGCTCATTCTCCCCACCTGCTCTAGCTTCTTCCACTATATCCCGAGTTACCCTAGATCACTCCACCAGGTTCCTCAGACAGGAAAGGGACCTTGTAGTGGTTAAGATCATAGGCTAGTTCAGCAGTTCTTACTGTGCGGTTCCCGCACCAGCAACATCAGTGTCACCTGGGAACTTGTTAGAAAAGCAAATTCTTGGATCCCACCCCAGATCTATCCCAGATCTACTGAATCAGAAACTCTGAGGGTGGAGCCCAGATTCTGATGCACACTAATGTTTGAGAACCACTTGGTGAGTCAAATATCCTGGGCTTCAAACCCCTGCTCTACTGGCACTCACCAGCTTCACAGCTTAGGCTGATGGCTAATCTTACTAAATCTCAAAAGGGTATCACATAGTACCTTCCCTCATAGGGCCATAGTGAAGAATAAATAGGTCAATGCATGTAAAGCCCTTAGAGGAATCCTTGGCAATTAGCAAACACTCAATAAATTATTACTATTATAATTTGGCCACACCTATCTTTACATTTAAATCATTTTCATGCCATAACATGGTTGGAAAATCTTACTTAGAACTGTCTTCCTTCGCTCCTTCTCATTCCCCTCACCACCATTCCCTTCGACAGCACAACCTCCCCCACCCTGACTCTGGCCTAGTGGTCTTGACAGCTACCCATCTGTGTTAGGCCTTATTTTCCTGTCTCCTCTGCCAACCTGGCATGGCCTTGGTTACCATCAAGCAGCACATCACCCCGCTTCTGTACCCAGGAAAATGTTATAGGACTGCCTTGCTTTCTTTAAAAACTCGAAGCTGGGTGGGAAAAGAGCTGGTCTTTCTCTAAATCATATCTTCCTCTATCTCAGCCTCCATTTCATCTGATTAAAGAGGGTTTTGTTTGTTTGTTTGTTCTGCCCTATCTACAAATACAAAGTACTTAAAGAAAAAACTTTCTTTCCTTCTATCTGAGAAGGACCAGAGACTAAAGACGGGTTATAGGGTGGGCTGCCTGCTAAGATAACTGACTTCCTCTAGTTGTTTCCCACCAAACACACAGTATCATTATCTTTGACTCTGGTCATCACTTTGGCTTTGAGCTTAATCTATTTTGACTAGGAATATTGTCCTTGGAAACACTACAATTTCCTGAAGAGACTGCAAATCAGCAATCTTGCCTGAAATCATACATGGCCATTATCTTTCCTCTGCTTGAAAGACGTACAAAGACAGTATGTCATTGTGAGTTGGGAGATTTTCTTTATTTAGTGTCTGCCTCCTGGCTGAGCTATAAGGTAAGTCAATTAGATACCCAACATTTATAACAGACATGTTTAACTTCCTTGATATGTCCTGCAGAAGTTAAGCAAACACAAAGATAATAGACTTTAACTAGCAGTTAGGAGGTTTAGACTTAAAATCTTTTATACTATATAAAATATGATGGTGAGACAACAGGCAATGTTCTCATTTACTACCCAAAGCCACCTTGAGTCTAAATATTTAACGTAGAATCATTCCTACCTGTGAAGTCCACAAGAAATGGGTACCAAACATCTTTTTTTATGCAAGGCTTTTTGTTTGGGGCTTTGTCAAGAATAAGTTAACCAATACATCTCCTCCAGGAGGCAGTGTTGTGTAGTGGAGATGTGGTCTGGATTCAGGAGTTAGAGTGCTATTAACTTCCACCTCTTATTAGCTCTGTGACCTTGAGCAAATGGCTTAAAGTCTTCATACCTTGCTTTCTTCACCTGAAAAAAAAATGGAGATACTTTAAGAGCACCTGCAGGGTATTTCCTGTCATTCAAGGATAACTGATACCTAGAAAAGGCCACTTAAAAGGAATGCATCAAAATGTCATTGAAAAAAATAGGCGTTATTGTGGCATTTTCTGAAAAATGAACTAAAAATGATAAAATAAAAATTATCTTACATTCAAACTAATATAGTTTAAAGGCTCAAATATGTAGCTTATCCCTAGAATAAAACCAACAAATAAATTGCTTTGGAGGTTTTTGTTAAAATTTTCAAACAATATAGCAGCCTTCCTTTCATGTTTGACCTTCAAAGCAAGATTAAGAGGAGATACATTTTTATAACAGCATTCGAGGGCTTAATCAATTTTTCCTAGGACCTCTACTGTTCCTTTGATATTGAATCCTTCCCTTTAAAGCACTTGTCATTGTTCCCGTCATTATTTTCTTCAATTGTTAACATGCCAAAGCTTTATTTGTCAACGGCTTTGCAAGAAATTCTAGTAGCTCTCCTGTATCACTTTCATCAGCTTCATGAAATCATAAATGTTTTGCAATTTGTGCAGTTTTCCTTTGCAATCATCTGCTTTATAGTTTCATTGCACCATCTCATGTTGCAAATCTTGGACAATGAGGCTCTGACCAACAAAGATGACTGACCCCCTAGTCAGGTCAGGTGCGAGGGTAAAACTGGAAAGGATATTTGAATGGATACTGATTTTATAAATGGTCAAATTCTTTTGACAAATTTTGCTTTCCTCACACTTCGGAACTGCAGGAACTTGGAAATGAATACTCAGGTGGCATGGAAGCTCTGTTTCTCCTTAAATTGTTAAACCTAAACCTATGTCATGTGCTCAACACAGAGCCGGGTGGATAGCATGCACTTTACTGTTGTTAATAAATATCGTCATTTTTATTTACTGTAGAGGTCCCACATGCTCACAAAGGTTTTAAAGGCATTTAAATAGACATTAATAATATAGGTTAAGAAAACGTTCTCCTTAAACCAATTCCCCCTTGCCATCAACAAGCACCAGAGTTGGAGAATAAAAGAATCCCTCACTCCTTAACCTACCTCCATACCCTACTACCCTTTCACCTTATTTTGCTTCCTCCTTGCTCAGTGCAACTTGTTACCATCTAACATGCCATATATTTACATGTTTGTGTTTTTTCTTTCTCCTGCCACTAGAATGTAAGTTCCACAGGTCGGGGACTTGGTTCCTTCACTGCTGTGTCTCTAGGACCTACAACAGTGCCTGGATCATGGTCGATGTTCAATGTGTATTTGTTGAATGGATGATGAAGGGAGGAGTCCTCTGGTCCTCCTCCTTATTCCAGTGCCCAGTTGCCCAGGGGCCATCGAAACGGTCCCGTGGTTAGGAATCCTAGGGCATTACAGCCTGAATCAGCCTCTAACATGAATGAGAAACGTAGCCTGTGGATACTGTGCAGATATTAAGACAGTGTGGAGATTCCAAGAATCACAAGGTAAAATGAAAGGCTTTGGATGGTCACTACAAACTCGCCCCCTCTCGGTCCCTAGACTAAGCCCCATTCTCATTCAATTAAGATGGAATAGGAGAGGGGTCCCTGCAGGCCCTACAGGACGAAGGAAGGAAGTTGGAATTCTCCCTCCTACAAAGGAAAGGAGTAGCTGAATTTGTGTTTGAGTCATGGTGTAGTAGAAAGAACTAGGCGGTGAGGGGTCAGGAAACCTGTGTGCTGATCTCAGCTCTGACACTAATTGGGTCTGTACCACAAGAAAGTCACTCTAAACTTTCAGGACTCCACATCCTCGTCCTTGTGACTAGCGGGTGAGGCTAGATCAACATTTCCTAAAGCAGGTTCCTTGGAACCTCCGACCCTCTAGATCTGCATTGTCTAACAGTGTGGCCGCTGGCTACGCGCAGCTGTCGAGCACTTGAAATGTTGCTGGTACCACATTTTAAAACGTAAAAGCTAAAGCAGCATTTGAAAAAACTTTAAAGTATCCCCTTAATAATTATCATATTGACTAATGTTGAAATCATATTTTTATACATTGGGTTAAATAAAATGTTATGGAAATGAATTTTACCTGCTTTTTACTTTTTAAAATGTGACTACTAGACAATTTAACATTATATATGCAATTATAGATACGATTCACAGGAGATTTCTATTTGACAATGTTGTTCCACAGGCTGAGAGAAGAAAATGTTTATCTGATCCAACAATGCATGTGGTATCTCCACTCTCACACACCCCAACCCTCTACCTCACGTCGTGACGCTCATCAGCAAAGTAAGCATGTGGAGCCCTCTTTTAGTATACAGTTTACAGAAACCTATTTAATCTGACATTTCCCAAATTTATTTGATCATGGGATCCATTTTTTACTGAAAACGTATTAATTAAAAAATTTTTGAAGAATGCATTTTGGAAAATGATCTAGATTTTCTGTAAATTCTTTTTGAGTTCTAATAATTTGTGATATTATGAATCTAAGTATGTAGAAGGAAGCAGAGAGTTTTGGTTGTTGTTGGGTTTTTTGTTTTTTTCTTATAAGAAATCCTTTATTTTAAAATAACAAACCCAAATGAAGCCTCCAACCCTCAACCGCCACGAACTAAATGAAGTCGTGTTTTTTTGTATTACCCCATCTTGATTTGTTCTTTGCTTTTTTAGAGAAGTTGTGGATTTACAGAATAATCCTGCATAAAATACAGGATTCCTACATACCACCCCACCACCAACACCTTGCATTGGTGTGGAACATTTGTTACAATTGATGATAGCACTTTTTTCTTATAATTGTACTATTTTTTTTTTAACAGCAGTTACCTTTGTTACATTTGATGAAGGATTATTAAACCCATACTATTAACTATCATCCATAGCTTATATTAGGTACACTTTCCCCATATAACACTGCTTTATTAACACCTTGTGTTAGTGTTGTACATTTGTTATAATTCATGAAAAAACATTCTCATACTTGTACTATTAACTATAGTCCATCATCTATAATAGGGTTCATTGTATTATAGAGTCCTGTGTTTTATCTTTTAACTTTTATTCTAGTAACATATATGACCTAAAATTTCCACTTTTAACCACATTCACCTATATAATTCAGTGCTGTTAATTATTTGACAATGTTGTTCCACAGTGTTACATTCACAATAATGTACTACCATCACCACCATCCATTTCCAAACCTTTACAATCAATCTAAAGAGAAATTCTGTACAAATTAAGCATCAGCTCCCCATTCTCTACCCACAATCTATCCTCTCGTAACTTATATTCTAGATTCTAACTCTGAGTGTGCTTATTATAATTAATTCATATTAGTGAGGTCAGACAATATTTGTCCTTTTGTGTCTGCTTATTTCATTCAGTATAATGTCCTCAAGGTTCATCCATGTCATTGCATGCATCAGAACTTCATTCCTTTTTACAGCTAAATAATTTTCCCATCATCTATATATACACCATATTTTGTTTACCCACTCATCAGTTGATGGATACTTGGATTGCTTCCATTTTTGGCAATTGTGAATAATGCCACTGTGAACACCCGTGTGCAAATATCTGTTTGAGTCCCTACTTTCAGTTCTTCTGGGTAAATAACTAGTAGCAGGACTGCCAACTCATATGGCAATTCTACATTTAGCTTCCTGAGAAACTGCCAAACTGTCTTCCACAGCAGCTATACCATTTACATTGCCACCAGCAAGGAATGAGTGTTCCTATTTCTCCAGATCCTCTCCAACACTTGTAATATTCTGTATTTTTTAAAAATAGTAGCTGTTCTTGTGTGTGAAATGATATCTCATTGTGGTTTTAATTTGCATTTCCCTAATAGCTACTGATATTGAGCATCTTTACATGTGCTTCTTAGCTCTTTGTATATCTTCTTTGGAGAAATGTCTGTTCAAATCTTTTGCCCATTTTTAATTTGGGTTGTTTGTCTTTTTATTGTAGAGTTGGAGGATTTCTTTATATATTCTGGATATTAAACCCTTATTGGATATGTGGTTTCCAAATATTTTCTCCCATTGAGTACACTGTCTTTTCACTTTCATGACAAAGTTCTTTGAGGCACAAAAATTTTTAATTTTGAGGGAGTCCCATTTATCTACTTTTTCTTTTGTTGCTTGTGCTTTGGATGTAAAGTCTAAGAAACCATTGCCTACCACAAGATCATGAAGATTGTTCCCTACATTTTCTTCTAGGAGTTTTATAGTCTTGGTTCTTATATTTAGGTCTTTGATCCATTTTGAGTTAATTTTTATATATGGTATGCGATAAGGGTCCTCTTTCAATCTTTGCATATGGATATCCAATTATCCCAGCACTATTTGTTACAAAGACTATACTTTCCTAATTGAGTAGACTTGGCAGTCTTGTGAAAAATTAATTGGCCATAAATGTAAGGGTCTATTTCTGAACTTTCAATTAAATTCCATTGGTCAATATATCTATCCTTGTGTCAATACCATGCTGTTTTGACCGCTGTAGCTTTGTAATATATTTTATAGTCAGGAAGTCTGAGTCCTCCAACTTCATTCTTCTTTTTCAAGATGTTTTTGGCTATTTGGGACTCCTTACCCTTCCAAATAAATTTTATAATTGGCTTTTCCATTTATGCAAAGAAAATTCTGTTGGAATTTTGATTGGGATTGCAATGAATCTGTAAATCATTTTTGGTAGAATTGACATTTTAATGATATTTAGTCTTCTAATCCATGAACACAGAATGTCCTTCCACTTATTTAGGTCTTTTTTTATTTCTTATAGCAATGTTTTGTAGTTTTCTGTTTATAATTCCTTTATATCCTTTGTTAAATTTATTGCTAGACATTTGATTCTTTTAATTGCTATTGTAAATGGAATTTTTTCTTGATTTCTTCCTCAGATAGCTCATTACTAGTATATAGAAACACTGCTAATATTTCCATGTTGATCTTCTA
>JAQZBX010016768.1:0-30646 GCA_029593785.1 Cabassous unicinctus | reverse complement strand
AATTTCTATATAAATATCAGTCAATGCTTTCCATGGGACTAGTTGTTTGCAAACCATTCATCATGCTTTCTATGGAAATTATATTTCTCATGCTCCTAGTGCAATATGAATTTGAAGTTGTTTTGACCAAGGGGAAGTTCTGGCAGGAGAATGAAATCTTGGAGATGGAAAAAACAGAGTATCTCTTTCCTCCAGCTTTAGGGTATCTTTGGCAATGGCCAACCTGCCTCCATAGCTCCAGCAATCTCCAGATAGTCCTGCTTTTCATAGTTCTGGCTCTCCCCAGTGACCTTTTGAACTTTGGTAACTCCTGCTTTTGACCTCCGGTAATGCCATCTCTTTCCTTTGTACTTCAGGCCATAGGGGTGATAGATGCTTCCTGCTACTAAATTTTGAATTGTCTTTGGGCTTCTCTGTTCCAACACTTTTGTTTACAGTTACAGTATTCAAGTCTTTTACTTTTTCCCATTGTTATAAATGATATATTGATTATCATGACCCCAGTTCCATGTAACACCATCCTATATTAATAAAACACTTTGTATTTTTAAATTCCATTCCATGATCCTTTAAACAATCATGTGAAATGACAAAATGATACATATCATTACTCTATTATGCATAAGCAAAGGGGAACCGTGGGGCTAAGTAACTGCTAACTGATGCAAATTTGAACTCTGTTTCTTGATTTCTAGTCACTTTTTCATTTATTTACTTAATTATTCTTATATTCATTTTTTTTCACTTTCTTTTTTGGTAATCTAGTATTTAAATTAAAACTGTTTTTCATTCTTACATGCTAAAATAAATACAACATGAATTTATTGGCTCATGGTTTCAGAGGCTAGAAGGCTTGCTTCTTCTTGGCATCAGTTTCTTCTGGCTGGTCAGCAATCTTGGGTTTCTTTGTTTTTTCTATCACATGGAAATGCACATGAAAACCTCTTTTTTCTTTCTCTTTTGGGTTCCATTGACTTCTAGCTTCTTTCTCTGCTTCCTGTGTGACTTCTTCTTTCCATGTCAAATTTCCTTTGCTTTTAAGGATATCAGCCGTATTGGATTAAGGCATGCCCTCATACAGTTTGGGCACACTTTAACTAATAGCATCTTCAAACATCCTGCTTACAAATGGGTTCACACTCACAGGACCAGGGGTTTGGACTTGAACATGGTTTTCATGGGGGTGGAGGGGGAAATGATTCAATCCCCAACAAACACCTGTGAGGCCACAATTAAGGAACAAGACCCCTGGTCCCACTCGCTCTGGCTGTGTGCTCTCCACCTGCTGGTTGAGCCACCTGAGCCAAACGCACTTCTCATTGATACCTTGTGCCACCTATCTCTCTCTTTTTATCTCTCTCAGACCTGTAAATTACAAACTATTTTTTCTTATGCCTTATGGCCTGTGTTTCCCATTGAGTTGCTCCTGACCTCCACCTGAACCCAAATTTAAAATCCAACTTATTTAATTAGAAACAATTTAACTTCCATGACACTACTGCATCTTCATTTTCTTGTAACTACTGGATTCTTTTATCCAGTTTCCTATACTGTGATTGTTTGTTTGTTTGTTTGTTTGTTTTCCCAGCTCACTGGTGGTTAGATTCAATATATAGACTTTGTTCTTCTTCTCTGGTGATCTCATTCATTATCATGTTTTAAAATATTATCAATGATTCCTACATAACTATTTACAGACAAGACTATTTTTTTTTTTTGATCTACAAACTGCTATAGCCACTGCCTGTTTGACATCTTCACTAGTAAGTTTAATTGATATCTCAAATGACATATGCCAAACAGAATCTCTACTTGTCACAGCCCAAATAAGCCTTCTCCACTGGCAACATTTTGCACCTCATTTTATAGCAACTCCATCCCCCTTGTTGTTTATGTCAAATTACTTAAAGTCATATTTGACTCCTTTCTTTCTCTAATTGTCCATATTCATTCCATCATAAAATCAAAATGAATTTAGTATGTGACCACTTTTCACCTGGCCTGAGCTACCACCTTCTCTTGCTTCCAAATCAGTCTGCATGCTTCTTCCCTTGCCCATCTACAATCTATTATCAACAAGGTATGCTTTCTTCCCAAACTGGCATTCTGGGATTGGGTGCCAGTGATCCTTGGTTCTGGGCTCTTCTGTCATGTGGCAATGCACATGGCATCTTTTCCTGGCCTCTTCCTTCTTTTCCAGCTTCCATTGACCTTCAGCTTCTTGTTTCCCATGGCTTTCTCTCTATATATCTGAATTTCATTTCTCTTATAAAGGACTCCAGTAATAGGATTAAAACTTATCCTGATTCAGTTGGGCCATACCTTAACTGAATAACCCTCACCAAACAGTCCTACTTTAAATGGGTTCACATCCAGAGGAATGGATTACGTTTAAGAAAATGTTTACTTGTTTGTCAGGGGTACTTACAGCTCCAAACCAACACATATATGCATACAGACACGTACACATATATTCATGAATATGTATAAATAGCATTTATTACCTTCTAAAATATTATACATTTACTTATTATGTTTTTGAATAAATAACTGGTTTTAATGGGAAAATGGCACACAATTCCTACGACATTTTTTGTTTCTAGCATATCTTATTGGCTCTGAATTGTCTATGTTCTTCTTACATTGTGATTCCCAGAACTATGAATGTGTATAAAATTTCACATTTATTAAATACATGTAATACCCTAGGTCCCATGCTAAAGCATTTACATATAGTACTATCACACAAAGCCATGCAAAACTTAAGGAAATGTCTGCTTATATTAGGCCCATCTTGCAGTTGAAGAAAGTCATAGAGATAAATGTCTCACCCAAGATCCCAGTGTAGCTGAGAAGAAGGGTATGCACAGATGAGTGTGGGTCAGATAGCCAAACTGACTATCTCCCCAGACTATGCCTGCTGTGCCACTGGGCACCCAGGCAGCATCTCACCAAATTCCACTCTCACCTTTGATGTGGTGCTTCTAAAACTGGAATAACAAGAATGGCCTTCTCCCTCCACTCCCTGTACTTGGAACCCCATGGAGGGATCTGGTGCCTTCTAGATGCACATGTGAATCCATATGGAGCTTTTCCTGATACTCCACTACATTCTTTGTATAAACATCTATGCATACTGAACAAGTTCTGTCATTCAGCTTTTCTTCCTACATCTCCCATTTCCTCTTCCCCCTTCTCCTCATATATGTGTTGATTTAAATGATATGTCATGAACCTCAAATTATTTGTATTTTCTTTTGCTTTTGGGGTGATGATTTAGTTTCAGTCTTTTGCATCTAAGTTTCCAGTTAAGTATATGTTCAGGTATTAACAGCACAAACAATGGGTTAACTTTAGAATAGAATTGATGTTTGGTGGGAGCAAGTGTGCAAGAATCTGTATTTTATTATTTTTGGGATGAAATTTTTATCTATTATATATTGAACATTCTTGCTGCTGGGCTGCAAAGCCATGGCAGATTTGAGGGGCTGTTGAGGGCTAAATCACTCTCCAAATTTGAAAGATCTCCTTGAGTTGCATTAAAAGCCCTACCAAAAATGAAGTAGGAAAGGGGAGAGCCTTTGCCTCCATCAGTCTCGTCCTAGCCTACCCACAAACCCTCTGCCTTTTGAAAGCAGATAGTTTTCTTTGCAGTGTTGTACACTGCAGGGATCTGTCCCTGGGCCAGCAGGGACCTCTGAAGACTTTTTTGTTGCCTGGCTTATTTTTTTTTCCATACTGTGGTTTTTCTAATGAATTTTCAGGACTTTTGTACTCTTCTCATAGCTGTCAAAGCACCACCACTTCCTAAATTTTAAGAACTTTAATTGAAAGTTTAAATTGAAGGTGTTGTTTGTAGACATCAGCCATCTGACAAATCCTTGAGTGCTCTCTAAAGAAAATGATGCTGGTCATCGCAGCTTCAACATCCCCTGTTTTTTTATTCTCAGCCCCCACTGCTGATCTCAAAGTTTCCTGACATTTCCTTTCCTCTCTCATTCCCTTTGCTGACCTGTGTAGTGATTTGGTGAGAGAAACTGTTGCTGCCCCCCTTCCCATCTCCCACACTACATATGAATTTAAAGTTATTATTGTTATAAAAGTGCTTTTGCTGGCAAAACACACATACACACAAAACAAAGCAAAACAAAACAAAACAAAAAACAACATAATTAGTACCAAATGCTTAGCAGTCACCCACTCTAATTGTTTTATTTGTGAAATTAGCATTATTTATATCTGACCAGCTATTCAAAACACATCTTGATTTTTCTCTTAAATACAAGTGATAGAAATCCCAAAGAAAAAGAAGAGACTACTAAGTAAAAGCCATGTTTACTAATCTGTCACCATAATTCCAGTCTTAGAATCTCCCAAGCAGCTGGAAGAAGAATGGAAAGAGGTGAGAATGTTGGAAAAATAATGATAGTTCTTAACTTCTGGCTTCATTTTTGCTCTTAGGGTCTAGCAAAGAAGAAAAATGCTGAGGCTGGAGATTAAAACAAAAGCTTTTGGTTCAGATGGTAATGGAGGACCTCAAGGAAAGCAGAATCATTGTATCCAGAAGGCAACTGGAATTGGCCTCAGGAACTAGGGGGTTTCTTTTTAGCATCCAATTCCTTTTTGATATCTTCAAATTTTTAGCCAGGTTTAGGATGTCATAGTTTTAAGTCAGATACATTCCGACCATGTTGTCTAAAGTAAACCAAGCAGGAGCTGGAGCATGATGTCAGTGGAAGGATGAGTGAAGGAGCTATGAACTATTAACTATCATTATCCTCCCTACTAATACAATCCATTTATGCATGACCAAATATTCTAATGAATACAGATGGGTTGAAGTTTAAAGGAAGAAATAAATAATTTAAATTAATGAAAGACATTGAAATAGTATTACTTATATTTGAAAGCTAAGTTTAGTATCATTTATATTTGCTCAACAATATTTTTGCATCTCACTTTGGTTTGTTTATTAGAAGGTATTGTGTAAAAGATGGTAATAAAGTAAGACTCATATACTTAACTTGAAATATTTTAAATTTCATGATTTTAAATTTAAATCATTTTAAATTTCTAGTAAATTTATTATATGCTTAAAAGTATACAAATATTTTCAGAAGAGACTAGTAAAAATATTGTCATATGAGATATAGGAAAAATAGCATGTTACACAATTGCTTTTAAAGTATGTATACTTAAAATAAAATTTGTTTAATCTTTAATATAACAGCATAATTAATACACTCTTCATAGCTGGCAAAATTAATCCTTTTGCAGATTGAGACTACTGAAATCCTTACAGAATAAGAATTTTAAGGCTGGCAAAGGAATCTTAGGCAGTAGTCTATTTTAATATGAATAGACTATTTTCTAAATTATTTCCTATAATGCAAACCTACTCATTTTTATGGATTCCACCTATTCAGAAGCTCAATTAAACTGGGCACCTATGTCTTTCACCACTCTACAAGGTCATAGAAAGCCCACCCGACTGTTACTTTCTCTTCTGAACCATTTTTAACCTGTAAATCTCAAATTTATGTTTTACCCTTAAGAATGTTGTGATTTATTTTAAAAAATAAACAATAGATCAGTTATTTTTTCAAATGATTATGGGGGAAAAGTGAAAAAAAAGAAATAGTGGAATAAACATACAGTATTTGTGATTCAGTTGATATGTCAAAGGAGAGGCTGAATTGGGTTTCTAACTTGGATAGTTACAAAGCATCTCCAAATGTATTTACAATAAAAATAATTCATTATATTAAATTGAATTTTATGTTATTTATATTAAAATATTACTAAACTTTCTATCTATTGGTTCCATTGGCTTTTTTGCTTCTGAAAGAGGAATAGAATGTAGCTAGCATGCCTCATTTTATGATTTTTGGCCTGTTTGACCTTGGGAAAAATACATTTCTGAGTCTTTTTCTTTGTGGATCAAATGAAGCTATTAATTCAGGAGTTGGCAAACTAGGCATTTTATATGTGTTATCATATTTAATCACTTAATCCTGCATGGTCGTTACTAATAGCTACATTTTATAGAAAATTAACTTGTGTTCACAAAGCTACTATATGATAGCAATATGGATTTGAAGCCAGGTAGACCTGAATACACACATAAACACACACAAATCCTTTTGTGCCCTTCCACTACTCAACAACCTCTAAATCCTGATACTCTCCCTTTCATTCCATCCTACAGGCATATTCTGACAGTTAGCCAAGCTAGAAATCATAATTCAGATTTTAAAATTCCTATTTTAATTTTTGAGGTATGGATTAAAAATAATCTGAAGGGATGAGTGCAATGTTTGTGTACATAGATGTATATATGTATTCATATGTTTATGTGTACATATATGCATATGTATATACAAACACACTAACAGTTTACTCTTTTGTACTTATTGAAATGATTCTAAGTACTCTTTAATAACAGCATTTTATATAGGGAAATAAATGGAATGTCTAAAGGATATTCAAATAATAAAATACCCTAAATAAGAAGCAATTCTCTCTCTCTCTCTCTCTCTCTCTCTCTCTCTCTCACTTTTCTTTTTAATTATAAGACAGGTGTGTAAAAATCAGTATTGTTAATTTGTTGTCAAATGATTTCTGTAAAACTGTTCTAAATTTTTCTCAAGGTAAATTCAGTAACTGCAGCCAGGATGACTATAAAGCTAGTAATTATTTCATATTTAAGCATTCCATCAAATGTCATTTCCAGTTTTGTTATGTGTGTTCATTATTCCCAGAAACAGAAGAAAATGCAGAGGAATTAGGATGATAACCCTCATTAGTACAATGAGAAAACACACACACACATACAGGTGGAAAAACTATCTCACAGAGACTGTATAAAAATGAAGTTACTTTGCATTACAAATAGAAAGTGCTTTGGAAACATAACATACAAAATCACCAATACCATCTCTTGAGTGAAAAAATAGCAGAAAATTGCTTCCTAGAATCTGAATTCGTTTTTAAAGAGAGTAGAAAATAGAGAATGGAGAGATTATAATGCTTGTTCAAATTCTCCAACTGACTAGCTTAAACATTTTCTGTGTTTTTGATAAATTGCCACTTAAAATCTGGTCAATTTTGTTACTATAAAGAAATAAAGATAATAGTTATTACTCAACTACATCAAAGGTTTTAGCTTAAAATATATTATAATTATTGATATACATCGATGCTTTGCTCAATGAAAATGCTTTAAGAATGCAATACAGCACACTAACTAAAATTTATATTTGACTGTGTTTGATTCCCAGAAGAAATCAACTTATCTATACTAGTGATGTAATCTTCAATGTAATGTTATCCTTACTGTCCAAATAGTCCTCAAATTAATTAAATCTGAGTATATATTTCACTATTTTAAATTGATGCTATATATCCTCATTTAATCCTTACAACAGTGATATGATTATTATAATTTTTCTGCTAGCACATATCAAACACTATCTATATGCTAATCACTATACTGAGTAATTGACATATATCATTCTTTCAAAAATTGTCACCTTTTATTGAGGTAATTATGATTACATTCAGCTAATTTTAATTAAATGAGGAAAATAATTATTTAGAGAGTCTATGGAGTAGTTGGTAAGGGTGAAATAACTTAATTGTACAGCCCTTTGGCAAATTACAATGATAAATTCTGGAAAATTCTGGAAGAGTGCCCTAAAGCCAGCAGAACCTAAAAAAGAATCAATATTTGCAAGAAGGGAATAGCATTAAGTGAGTTTGCTATTTTTATCAGATTTTTTATTTTGTTTTTTATGTGTGTGTGTGTTGTTTTTTTTTCTCCTGAAGGAAGTCTTCAATCAGCACTCATGACAGACAGCTAGAACTTTGATAGCATTGGCAGTCTTGAAGCCACGAATTAGAGGGCAGATATCAGAGCTACCACAAGATAACATTTGGTGTTTGAGTTCAACCAAGGTAACTGCTAAAACAAATAAGAAAACAACCAAAAAATTCAATATTCTTCAGAGAGACATAAATAACCCAGAGTTTGTACAATGTAAAATATATAATTCACAATTGCTAGGATATAAACCAAAATTTCTAGATAAAGAAAAGATGGGACAATTTTATCCATACTTAACAGAAAAATAAATCAATGGAAAAAAGCTTAGAAATAATCCAGATGTTGGATTTGGCAGACTAGGATCTATGAAAAATAGAAATACAAGAAAGAATAAAAAAGCACACAAAATTTTTGGAATGGAAAAATATAATATCAGAAATATTTTTTTTCACTGGATTTTCTAAGGAATTCCCAGATTCATGTAATTATTAATTATCATAACTAAGATACAAACCAGGTCTGATTTCATAATCAATACTCTTAACACCAATGTTATGCTATTGCCCATAATGAATATATTGTTATGTTCTTTTATTTTTATATAGAAACTGAGGCCCCCAAATTAAGCAATATGCTAGGTGATAAGGACAGAGTGACCAAAAAGATAGAAATCCCTAATGGAGCGTACAATCTTGTGAGGGTAATAGATGCAAATAGATGCCAAACTATCAATGATCATCTAACTACAATATTGGTGACAGCAATTATAAAACATAACATAGGAAATCAGATTATAAAACAGGGTAATCTAAGTGTAAGAGATAAGGAAGCTTTGTACATGACAACTGCTGCTTCTGGTAATATATTTAATTTTTTCCCAATCTTTTAAAACTGTGGTGTAGTTTGCCCACTGAGTGGATATTTAGTTTCTCAGTTCTTAAGGAAAGAATGTATATTTGTTGCAACAGTGTATTTAGTGGTAAAATACAAAGTAAAATACATGTAAAATACAATAACCTAAAATGGGCCTATCTGTAGCAAATAGAAAATGAAAAAGAGATTTAATGACTTTAAAGTGCAATGATTACAGATGTATTAGTTTAGGTCAGAATGCTGCTAAGGAAAAATACTCCTGAAATTTAGACATCTAGGATATTAATGATCTCCTATCCAGTGCATAATTCATCCTGTAGAGCAGGCAACAACTAGTGAATTATTTGCTGCAGAACAATAAATAGTGAACAGTATACTGAAGGAGTAAATATGTGTTTTCACACATCTGTAATCCAACCACACTCTGTAATGTTTAGATTGCCTCCAAGATGTGATATAGTCACTGAGGATAATTGAATCCATTGATCTCTAACACTTTTATCCATGCAGCTTCCTTTATTTTAATTAACATAAAAATATGGGCTGGAAGTTTATTCTCATTCCTCAATGTCCTAAAGAATAAGTACTTCCCACAAAGCTACAACAAGACTTAACACTGTGATTGTCATTCAACCCAAAATTAAGTATAAGAATATATAACAACAGAATTTTTAGGGGACCCCAACCCACAAACCTCAATCACTTCACAGACAACCTTTCTCACCTTATAATTTTTTTTCCTATTTTTCATTTGCTAAACCTCCCAATTTGCCAAGATTTTTACTGAGTGCTGGAAAAAGGCCTGGAAGTTCTGTCTTAAGGCAAATAAACAGCTCTTTTGTGTCCATAAATATTCTGTCGTTAGTTGTTTAGGCTGCATCTTATTTCTGTTCTTCCAGGATATCCAAATAGCTCACTGTTCCGGCTGTTCTCCACTAAAGATTCTCACATCACATAAAAAAAAATCTACTTCATGGTGCCTCAGAAGAGGAAACAAATAGATTATTATAAACACAAAAAGAAATACAATTAAATGAAACATAAAATGTTTGACATTTACTTCCTTCTTGTTGACACGTTTTGATTATTTTCAATAATTATTTGGTAAGATGAGAGCAAAAGGGGACAAGAGCACTTGGTTCACAGTAGTTCTAAAGTTTTGGCAACTGTTTCAAAGGATCAATTCTTGGCTTATAATACTGATATCAGTAATGCACGACCTCTGGGAGATGCCAACACAGATCAAAAGTGCCAACACTAGTTTAATATTTTCTATTTCCAAAGCAAGTGTGGCGAAAGTCTTGGACACCATTAAAAAAATCTGTCAACTCCCTCACCAGCAGCTGTCACCTATAGTTAATCTTTTTATTTCTATCTGTGTATTCTCCCTAATACCATCCTCTCTCCCACACACTATGTCACCATCTGCCAACACATTTTCATGCATCCAATTGACCTCTCCAAACATGGTCTTGCCATCATTTTCATTAAGTCAGGAATCACTAAGTCAGTGATATCAATGTCCTTTTAAACTAAACTAAATTTTTCTTAACTGAGATAACAATATTTACCCACCTTGTCTAAACACCTAAAGGTGGTAGTAAATAGCTAGGGGACTCACAGAATGTTCTAGTTACTAGGAAAAATATATTCTCTAATTTTAAGTGGGGTACAAATAAAGAAATAGGGCAGCATGGAGTTTTATCTCTTTTTTTACTTCAGAAGACCCCATGGCTAATAGAAAACAATAGAGAAGTGTCAGAATAAACTGACTTTCAGGATAATAGTCAATAACATAGTAAGTGAGGTGAAGGCTATTAACATTTATGCATATTTAGTTCTCCTCTCTTTCCATTAAAATTAGACTTATTCATTCCATCTTATTCCTAAATGAGGCCATAAACTAGTTATGGCCAATTCACTGTGAGTATCAATTCTGGGGTGAAAAGTTTGGTTTATTGACTAGCCAGGGTCAAAGGTTAATATAGTTACTATAGGTTAATCTAGCCTATGCTAATTAATACCAGTTACATATAACTGAAGTTAATCTATCTCCACTCCTTCTCTTACCTGCTTCCCAAAATGAAGATTTTGAGAATTGGCCATTTGGTTTCCTAAGTATTTTGTATAGCCATCTGTACCTGGTTACTAAAAACCTTTCTATTTTGTCAGTTATACAAGGGATCTGACTGCTTTCAACACTGGGTAGCAGAAGGAACCTAACAGAGGGAGATTTATGGAAGCCTTCTCTGGCCCTTTGCTGTCAGCCAGAGACCCACAATTAAAACTGAAATTTCTCTGGAGGAAGGTCTAGAGACAGCACCCACAGGGCAGCACCCACAGGACAGCACTGACTGATGTGACAAAGAGGCAGAGGAAACAGAAGGCCAGTCCCACAGCCTCAGAACCCACACTTCTTCCTCATATGAGCAGAGAATAAAATATATCCACAGACTGGAGAGAACACTAGCAGAAAAAATTGTTTTCTAAATGTTTCTCTTTCCTTAAAAAGGAAGTAAATAAAGTAAATTTGGAGGGATTCCCAGATTGCACATCTGCCTGTCTAAATTACACCTGAGAAGTAGCAGCCAAACAGATGGAAGAGGGAAATATTAAGGAATGGCTTTCTTTGGATTTTATATGCCTATAATCACAATAGCTCTTATTCCTTCACAACAAAGGGGCTTTGGGCTGGCAGTCATATAGACTGTAACACCTGGGTGTCAAACAAGTAGATAGCTTTTTTTTAAACAAATTAATTTTATTGATACATATTAATAAAGCATACAATTTGTCCAAAGTATATAGTCAATGGTATTTGGTATAATCACAGAGTTGTGTGTTCATCACTTCAATCATTATTAAAGCATTTTCATTAGTTCAATAATAATAATAATAAACAAAAAACAGACAATCAAGGAAATTCCTCCCCTCTCAATCTCTCTCTTTCCCCTGCTGTACATAGCTGCTATTTCTGGATATTCATGTACAATTATTTGTTTATTAAGCAGTTTTATTGAGATATCTTCACATACTGTAGAATCTATCCAAAGTGCATAATCGATGACTTTTTTTAGCTGTTAAAAAGAACTTTATTGTAAAATTGTAAAATAAAATAGAAAAATAAATTGAAAGAAATTACAAATTTTAAAAGAGAGTATAAGGCCAGGTTAAATTTAATATAATCAATTATAAGAAACAGATAGAATAGCAACAAACATTTATAAATGAAAATAATAATTCTAATATAATAGAAATTAATTGTAACATAATTCTAAATTTTATATTACAACACTAACTATTGGACATAACAATCTCTAAGAATGAAATAAATTATTAGTTTAGTTATTTAATTTCCATTTAGGCCATAATTCTTTCTGGATAATCAAATTCCTATTTTGGAATTTACATCTTATTGGAATGAATTACCACAGATAACAGTATGCCAACTCATAATTTTATGAGGCAAAAACACTCAAAATCATTTTCAACAATAGTCATGCTAAATCATTATTGATCCAGATGGATTATTTTAATTAATGAGCATGCATAAGAAAGGGTTAATGAAAAATGAAGTAGCCAAAAATATATCTCTTCTCCAGTCCTCAATTAAAAACAAGTGCTTATTTTGTATGAAGAAACCTACAGGATACTGATCACAGGAACAATTTGCTTGTTGCACTGAGTAATTATTGCTCATATACTATATATTGTTATTTTACATTTGTGTGGTCTGCTCCAGCTCTTTTTTGGTTACTATTTGCATGGAATACCTTATCCCAACCTTTCACTTTTAATCTGGTTGTATTCTTACATCTGAAGTATGGCTCTTGTAGACAACATATAGACAGCTCATATTTTTTTAATCCATTCTATCAGTCTGTATCTTTTGATTGGGGAGCTCAATCCATTAATATTCAGTATTATTACTGTAAAGGCATGACTTACTTCATCCATTTTGCCCTTCAGTTCTCTGTTGCCATACTGTTCTACTGTTTGTCTCCTTATTCTTTAGTACACCGTTCCTAATAATCTTCTTTTCTAAACTCAGATATAGTTTTAATGGTGGGTTTCCTAGGTAAGCAAGATAAACTGTGCTTAGACACATGCATATCATTCTTACTCTCATAGTCTCCTTCTTTAAACAAGTCATCCACTATAATATAAGAAAAATAATACTGCATAAAATTAGTGATGTTGTTTAAATATTGTCCTCTGCTAGATATGGGGGGACATGGCTGTCATATTCCTCTATATGTCTTCTCCACTTCTTCCCTCTCTTTCCTCCTCAGGCTTCTCTGACTTCTCTCTTCATTATACTATCCAAGGGAATAGTCTAGAATCATTGATAGCATCCTTACTTGTCAAAATATAGTATTTCCTTACATTTTCACATTTTAAGTGAATTTAATATACTTGGTGAGTTGAGCATATAAAGTTTTCAATAATCTTAATATTGTGGAACCTTTGAAAATAAACTGGGGAAACTTAACATGGTATATCTTCCTTCTGAAGGGGACAGCTAGAACTATAAAGTACCTGCCATTTATATGAAAGAGAAATGAAATAAAAAAGAAATCATTGCAAGTACTTGTTTTTGTTTTTGAAAAATTCCATGCATGCAGTATTTATTAATGCTTAAGAAATAGATTTCTACCAAAACAGGTGAGGTTAAAGATCTAGGTGTTTTAGTGAAATTTTTAATAAAGCATAAAATATTTCATTACTGCAATGAATCACTGGCTTAAAACTAAGCTAGATTTGTATTAACAGTAGGTAAGGCTGACAGTAAATTAGCTGACATGGTGAAATGATTTGCTAACTTTGAGTTAGGTATTTGATAATTGTTTCACTTAATCATATACTATGGTATTGGTTAACATTAATGGATATCATTATTTTTGAGTTGAGATTCCATATTTTTTATCTCTATATGGTCAATAACAATTTCAGTAAAAGATACTGGAAATGTAAAGTGCAATGAGATCTGACATGAACAAACAAATAGTATTCTGATTAATTGTGACCATGAAATCTGCCTTAAAGACAGGGAATGGCATTTCATGATTCTCTGTAAATTATTATATAGTGCATTTCAAATTAGATCTAATACATCCCTTAGTCACATTAGACTTTGCTTCACTCCAACAAAACTTAAAGGAGAGGACAGGCATCTTATTTTTTATATCATATGATTACTGTGCTTTCTAAAATACAATAATTAAATTCTCAAGTAAATGATTAAATTTAGTTTAAAAACAGGCTTCCTTGATCAGCGTGGTCACAGATAATGGGTTTCACTAACTTTCTGACACAGCAAAGCTTGTTTTACTATTATTTAGAGTAAGCCTGTATGAATCAGACAGGTCAAAGAAGATTTTATTCCAATTTACCACAGCTCGTTTACATGTCAGGGCTGTGAGGAGAAAGCATGAAAGTACCAATCTTATCACTCACACTTATTATTTGTTAAATTTGATTGAATTAAACTAAAGGCACAACAAATTATACTAACAAGTTTCTTAGAAATTCCAGAGCACAAAAGCCATGCATATGTACATATCCATTTTCATGGGAATTCCTAAAAGTAACAGAATCACACATGCACACGCACCATACACACAAACTAACTTGACCAACTCTCCTTGTTTGCCTGTGACTCCCAGTTTTACCACTGAAAGTGTCATATCTTAGGAAGCCCCTCACTCCTAGGCAAATCACAATGGTTTAATACCATAACACTCAGATTCATGTAAATACACACAACAGCCACAGAGATACACAAACGTGCTGACTGATCTCACTCTGTATACCTAACGACTACCTTTAAATGAGCTCTCTATGGTTCTCAGTAACATGGAATAACAGAAAAATTGAAATCTACAACAACTCCCAAATCTAACATTATATGATATAATGGTTTGCAAAACTGAACATCAAACAATTAAGGACAGTGTTCCTTGAGAGATGGAAACAGATAAGTTGAGCCCTACAGTTGCTAGAGTTTATTGCCTTGAGTGAGTATTCAGGCCATGGTGAAGGGAAGGGGAATCAAAGTGGATATTACTTTTAAAGTTTTGTCATTTCTCAAGTTGGGAATTTCTCAAATGTGGCACAAACACACTGTGTACCCAGAATCCCCTTGGGCTCACGTCCATGTTGCACATGTAGGGCTTGCATGGCAAGGGGAACTACTGTGAACATGAAGTACACATGCCCCTTGCTATGCCATGAGGAAAAAAGCCCTTTGTGTCTGACCCAAGAGTCTCTTGTCTTCAGCATGTATGAAACTGTGGCAGACTAAATTGCTAGTTTGCAAATAGGACAAAATCTTAGGCACTTCACATTTTTTGACATGAAACACAGAGAGAAAATAGGTTTTTTAAAAAATGAACACAGTATCAGATTTCTTAGCTATAATACCAAAACCACAATCCATATAATAAAAAATTGACAAATTGGGTTTCATCAAAATTAAAAACTATTTGCTCATTGAAAAATACAGTGAAGAGAATGAAAGACAACCTGTGAACTTGGAAAAAAATATTTGCAAAACATATATGACAATTGACTTGCATCTAAAATATATTAAAAACTTTCAAAATTCAGTACGAGGAAAATGAACAATCCAATTAAAAAATTTAGAAAATATTTGGACAGACACTGGAGATATGCAGATGATAAATATGCACATTAAAATAATGCTCAACATCGTTTGTTGTTAGGCAAATGCAAATTAAACCACAATGAGATACATACCTATTGAATGGCAATAAAGGACAAAAACTGACTATACTAGGTGTTAGTAAGGATATGGAGCTACTGGAATATTCATATGCTGCTGGTGAAAATGTAAAATGGAAAGCATATATTTGCCATATCATCCAGGAATTCCACTCCTAGGTATTTACCCAAATAAAGATAGGACATATGCATAAAATGAATTATACATAAATATTGATAGCAAATTTGTTTGCAATAGCCAAAGAATGGAAATCACAAATGTCTATCAATAGGTGAAGTGATAAACAAATTATGGCATATCTCTATAATGGGTGACTAAAACGGAGTGATCTATTGAAACAGAAATAGAAAGGAAGTAATTGTTACTTACATGCACTACAAAATGAATGAATCACAAAACACTCTTTCATAGATCAAAAGTTTTAGCTTTGATTAAGTCCAATTTATCACTTTCTAAAAGTTTTATAATCTTATGTTTTACATTTATGTCTGTGTTTTATTTAATTTTTGTATAATTTGGAAGACTCAAGTCAAGATTGTTTTTGTTTGTTTGTTTTGTTTTCCTATGTATGTATAAAAGCACCAACAATATTTGTTGAACAGGCTATCTTTCCTGCATTGAATTGTTTTTGCAATTTTGTGAAAAATAAGTTCGACGTGTTTGTGTAGATCTATTTCTGAGTTTGTTATTCTTTCCCATTGATGTATGTGTCTATCTCTCAGCCAGTATCATCAAGTCTTGTTGACTGGAACTATATAATTAGTCTTGAAATTGAGTAGACTGATTCTTCCCACTTTATTCTTTTTCAAAATTGTTTGGCTATTCTAGTTACTTTGCCATTCCATGTGAATTTTTGAATAATATTGTCAAGATCTACAAAGTATCATGCTGCAATTTTTATAGGAATTCATGATTTGCAAAACTCACATAATAAACATGTCAATTTCCCCCAAATTCTTACTGTCTCTATTTAGTTCTTTTTTTCTTTTTCTTTTGTAGCTATCATTACTTAATTCCTGTAAATATTTATTTGGATTTGCAGCCAGGTATGACTTTTTTTTACTAACTATGAGTGACAGCATTACAATTTTAATTTCCTAGTCTGTATATTCATTGCTATCACATAGAAATTCAATTGAGGGTTTTATGTTCTTTCAGTTATTCAATTTTATATGTATGTGTGGGTTTTACATATTTTGGAGTTCTGTTGTTTGGTGCATACACATTGAGTTTTGTTAGGTATTCTAGTAGATTGATCCTTTATCATTATATAATGTTCGTCACTTTCTATGATAATTTTCTTTTCTCTGAAATATAACGTATCTAATATTAATATAGCCATGTCTGCTTTCTTTTGATTAATATGTGCATAATATGTTTTCACATCTTTATTTTCAACCTACCTATATCATTATATTTGATGCAAGTTTCTTATATTTAGCATATAGTTTGGTCATGTTCTATTATCACTCTGCTAATCTTACCTCTTAATTAGTGTATTAGACCATTTATATTTAATATAATTTTGATATTCTAATGTTTAATTGCTTTAGTTTTTGTTTTGTCTTTGATCTCTCTGATTTTGAATTTTTCTATTTCCTTTTTCTGCCTTCTTGTGGTTTACTTGAACATATTTTTACAATTCCACTTTAGTTTATCTTTTGTAATTTTGAGTGTATCTTTTTGTAATAATTTTTAGTGGTTGTTCTATGTATCAAATTAAATATACACAACCTATTGGAATATACTGGTGCCATCATTTTACAAATTCAAGTGAATTGCAGAAAACTTACCATCCTTCTACCTTCCCTCGTGTATAATGCAATTGTCTTAAATATTTTCTCTACATAAATTTAGAATCACATCAGGGTGAGAATGTTTGCTTTATCAGCAAGTATAATTTAGAAACCTCAAGAGAGAAATGTCTATTGTACTTAACCACATTTTTTATTACTGTGATCTTTCTTCCTTCCTTATGTTTTAAGGTTTCGTTTCTGGTTAGAGAATTTCCATTAACATTTCTTTTAGGTTAGGTCAGTTGGTAACAAATTCTTAGCTTTCCATCATCTGATAATATTTTTATTTCCCTTTATTCCTGAAGGACATTTCCACTGGATATAGGATTTTGGATTAACATTCTTTACTTTTAACACTTGAAATCTGTTGTGCCATTTCTTTCTGGCTTTCCTAGTTTCTGACTAGAAATACACTCTCAGTCCAATTCTTTTTCCCCTATAGTTAAGATATCATTCATTTTTTGCTGCTCTAAAAGTTTTTTCTTTGTATTTAGTATTCAGGAATTAGACTATGATTTGTCTTAGTATGAATTTCTTCTGATTATTCTGATTGGGGTTTGCTTACCTTCTTGAATCTGTTGGTTAATATTTTTGTGAAATTTGGAAAGATTTTAACAATTATTTCCATATACACTTTTCCAGCTTTACTGTCTTTCTCCTTTACTTCTGTGGTTTAATGTCATTAATGTTAGTTCTTTTGTCATATTTCCACAGATGTCTAGGGGTCTGTTCATATATAGATTTTCAATCTATTTCTTCATTGTCATTCAAATTAGATCATTTCTACTGTTCTGTCTTCTAATTCACTTATCCTTTCCTCTGTCCCCTCATTTTGCTGTTGAACCCATCTCGAGTGTTATTTATATCAGTTATTATATTCTTCAGTTATAGCGTTTATATCTTCTATTTTTTTTTCCTGAGGCTTTCTGTATTTACTGTGACCATATAGCTTTATGTCTATAATTGCTAACTGAAGCATTTTTATGATGACTGCTATACTTTTTCAGATAATTCTACCATCTCTGTATTTAGTTTGAGATATTCTTTGTGCTTGGTATAATGAATAAGTTTCTAGTAAATCCTGGGCATTTTAGATATTATGTTATGAAACTCTGGATCGTATTTAAGTTTTCTGCTGTGCTGGCTTTTCTTGACACTCCTCCAGCAGGGAAAGGTGGGGAGCCCCTTGTTACTCCCAGATGTGGGTAGAAATCCAGATTCCCATTTGGTCTTGGTGACACCTGATGTGGGGAGCTTCTTATTTCTGCTAGTGGGGTGTGGGGACTCTGGCTGTCCTGTAGGCTTTCACTGACACCTTACTGGCTGTAAGGAATTGGTTGTCCACATTATTTTCCCCATGTGGCTTCCACAGACACCATGACATGGTGTGGCCTCAGTACTGCTGGAACATGGTGGAAGTCCTGATCCATCACTACTTATCCTCTATACCACACCTTCAGGAAAGGGGAGGGTAGCCTCATTATTGCTAGTGGACATGGAAGTCCAAGATCCCCATGTGGACTCTTCTGACTCCAGGGTTGGAGGCTTCTTACCAGCTTGTAAGTGTAAAAGTCCTGATTCCCTACTCTGCTTTCTCTTACTTACACTGATCCAGTAATGGGTTGGGATACCTCATGATAGCCTGGTGAGTGTGTAAGTTGACTCCCCACTGAGATCTTATTTGTGCAATTGGAAGTTGGGCCACATTTTTCTGTGGCATTTGGCTGGAAAAGAGAGGTTATTATCTAAAAATTTTCTGTCTTGCCAGGATGCTCCTTTCCTGATCCTTTGACTAGAAATAGAAAGCTTTTTTTTCAGGCTTTTTGTTTCTGCACCCAGTGGCATTTCAGATTGTCAACTTCTTTGACACCAATTCTGGGATTATATGAGACAAAAGAAAACCCAGAGAATTCACCACCATGTCATTCTTTGGATCCTGCCTACCTAGCTAGTCTGCTTTCCTCTTTCCAACTTTTAAAGACTTCTTATGATTATATTATGTGTAATATCAAGAATTTTTATTTGTACTTGGGAGGAAAAAGATAAAGTGTTTGTTTCTTTTTATGCTTACTTAAGGTGAAACAGAGGTTAGGATAGCCTATTAGACTGGAGATAGGCAAAGATTTGAAGCGGACATGATAGAAAGAAGAAGACTGATCTGGAGGGACAAATATACCTTTATGTTACTAAACATTAGGGGAAAATTTTTCCCATCTCAAATGTTACATTCCCAGGGAGGCTTTCCCTGATCATACTATTTAAAATTGCAGCATCCTGGTATCTATACATCCCCACCTGTCTAATTTTTCCATTGTACATAAGAATATTCATATCATATTGCACTTGTTTAATTTTGTTATTTTGTCTCTCCCAACTAGAGTGAAAGTTCCATAAGAGAGGCATATGCAAAGAACCTGCATAAATACTTAACTGCAACATTTGACAATGTCTATTTACAAACAGAATATTCCATGTATGTTTCTACTATGAATAGTAGGGAGAAGAGACCTCTATTTGGTAACATTATATTAGCATTTGGTATTCCTTAGTTTATTTTTAAAATATTATACTATTTTCTGTAGATATAATTTAATGGTCCCACATTTAGTACTATTTGATGAGATTAAAATCTGATTTTTAAAAAAATTCATACTTTGTAGTTTAAAGATAAAACTCATAAGGATCTAAAGTCATCTCTACCCTCCCACTTTCCCTTCATATTTTACTATTTTCTTCTTTAGCATTTCCTACCTCTATCATTATGACATATACATTTAGACTCCAAAAATATCTAATTCTATCCTACACCTACCTTAGGAATGTTAAAGCCACAAATGCTGCCTCATAAATGAAAACTTGGATCTCTAATTCATTTCCATTAAAACTGAATTCATCATTTTCTCCATTATTGTACTGTCTCCTATATTTCATCCCACTGAGACACCATCCAGTTGTCAGTCACCTTGGATTCTCCCATTTAGCTTATTTTCAATGTACTGTTGTTACCATACATGTATCAACTTTACTCTTAAATAGGCCTTTCTTCTTTTCATCATTCCTATTGCATGAGGTTGAAGTCCCTCATTATGTTTAATCTAGGTCACAGTGCAATAGAACTTTAAATAATAAATTAAGTCTGTGAGAAATTACTTTTTAGCTTATGCTTCATAGATGTCCTCTTCTTTCATTTTGCCTGATTTCACTAAACAACTACAAATATAGAGGCATGCCTGAAGAAGCAAATATCTGATTTGGTAGTACATCACCCTTAAGAAATCTTATATTAAGGCTCATCCTAACTTAAGTTACACCTAGATCATCTGTATTTATCTCTTTGAATTGTGCTTGGAAATTTCCCCTAGCTATGTTCACAGGCCTGTGATTCTAATTACATTTCAAGGAATGGCACTGAAATAATTTGAGCAAACAAAACGCATTAGAGTAATGTCAGATTTCTAAGTATGATACTTGAGTGCTGGGTGTATGTGGTAATAAGAAACAATGTGCCCAATATGGTCTGATATTTATCTATCAAGTATTTCAATGTGCTACTGTTTCCCAAAGGATTGTATATAATAATTAGACTTGTAGTGAAGCACATATTCCTAAATGACTACCCTGATTCTGTTGTAGGCTAAAGGGCAGAGCTAGAAACTCTGGTCTGATAAAAATAAAATGAAATTTGATATTAATGGTCTAAAGTTGTATACTTCCCTTGAGACTCCCACTTTTAATAACCTCTAGTGTCAGATAAAACTGAAGCAGTAATCATTACTGAAATGGATTTTCTGGCAGAATTAGACATCACCTCCAAGAATCAATAATCATTTGAAGCTAACAGGGTGATTAAATGACCTCCTTTTTATTTTACTTCATGTTGAGTTGCTTTTTAATCTTGATTTAGAGTCACACTGCTAGAAACAAAGATAAACAGAGGACTTAGAACATTAGAGCAGCAACATAGCCTATTCATTACCAGGGTTAAAGCTTCTCTTCCTTCAATCAAGGCATTTCTAGCTAATCAATGCATTCTAAATGAAAAACTGAACTATCTAGGTGAGGACTGTATAAATACCACCTCCTAAGGTTGCCACTTCTTCTTAAAGATCTGCACCATTAGCTTTGCTAAGGCAGGTGCTATATTTTTTTATTTAATGATTTACTATGTCACTGATTGCTTGGGGATATCTCTGTATTGACTGATAATGTTGTCATCGATTCTTTTCATCCTTGCAGTTTGTTCCTCCCATATCTTTACAGTCCAGAAAAGAACTGCTTCAAGTAGGCAGCAAGCTAATTCTTCCACAGCCCTATTTTCTAACATATGTATTGCAGTCAATTCTCACATAGAGTTTCTCATAGCTTGCATTGTCTCTTACTATGTAAATAACTATTTACAAAATGGTTAATTTTATTTTTATATCATCCTAATGTACACCTACGAAAATATGGAAATGACATGTTTTAATGTGCCCACATGCAGGAAATAAATAAAATTATAAAATCTTGGAAGAAGAAATTAAAAAGCAACATTATTTGATCTCTCATATCATGGAAAACTAGATATATAGATTATTTAGAGATATAGGGTACATATTTATGTACAATCATACATGATGTCTCCTTTGTAACAAGGAGAGAAAGAGAGTAAAAAAGAGAGAGACAGCAGACTTGGACAAATAAATAGATTATTATTGACCTAAAACCTTTAGTTATCTGATTCTAAAAATGGAGATTTTATTATTACCTTCTATATTGAACCTTGGTTACTTTATAAATTGAACATGTTTTATTTCTTAAAATGTAATGCACATATGAAAACATGAACACAAACTAGTAAGATTATAACATAACAACTTAGACATCAACAACTGCCATGCATTTTCTCTGCAAAAGGTTTTCCAACATAATTTGTATTTAATTTTTGAATGTCAGTGCCAAAATGATATTCAAAGTGTTATATGATAACTAGGAAATCATTTCCAAATGTTGAAATTGAAAACCACAAGCTTTGAGTATTTTTTTTCCACTGCTATGACATTTAAGGAAAAATATTAGTCTTTCTAAAGAAATTGATTTTATAAAATATTGTTTTACTATTTAAAGTGTCCTCTCCCTCTTCAAGTCCAAAATTAGATTTTGTTTTATTTTTAGATGGTAAACAGTTTGAAAGGGAGATATTCAGTTAAGTTTTTTTAAAAATCCATTTATTAATTCTCACATTCATTTACGCATCTTTCGTGAAATACACTTTTGACAAGTGCTCTGTACTTCTTATAGTGCTTTGTCAGGAGACACATGAAGTCTGATGTCTCCCTTTTGTGAGGGTAATTTTGATTAGTGGGTTTAGGTGTTATCAATCTGATCCAGTGATATAAAATTTACTGTCAGCTTTTCACCTAAATGCTTTAGCAGCCCTTGATGATGATTATCAACTTCCATTATTTCATTGTGGGTTATAAAGTGGTGATATTCTAATTCTATCATTCCTTCCACATTGATTATCTGGAATTCTTTACACTATTCTAGTTATCATGCATTACAATTCATACAAGAAAAAATACATCTTTAATTTTGTTTTCATCATTCACCAATTATTTAGATAAATGATTGGTTCCTGGGCATGTAATAGGATGACAAATAAGTTTTTTAATTATAATTATGAATCCATGAATTTTAGCATGTTTGATGTTTTCAATCTATTGTGGTTATTATTATTTTTTTTTATGTTTATTTTGTGCAGACTTTGGCCAAAGATGTCTCTTAAAATTTTTTTATTTTTTAAAATATGTGCCCAATAGTCTTTATAGCCTCCATGTTTTCTTATATAATAAGATGTTACAGGATCATCATTTGCATTTTCTACTCCAGACCCAGAATCAGCTATTTCTTCAAGGGCCTTGATTGATATTACTGAAAAATATTTTTTAGAGCTCACAATCTGGGTACGAGTATTTCTCATTATTATTGGATTATTCATTGTTTCTATGTAGTTCAGTAGACACAGCAAGGAACATATGCATTTTTTTTTAGAGATAGAGAGGGAGAGTAAAAGAAACAGAGAGGAAAAGAACATTGTTTTACTTCTTTGATTTTGTATTTACATCTCATATGATGTGCAAAAATATTGGTTCCTAATGACATTAACTTAGTAACTTATTTGATTTATCCGTGTGTGTGTGTGTGTGTGTGTGTGTGTTTTATACATATGGTTGTCTGGCGGGTTGCTAAATGAACAACAGACTTTCAGATTTATAGCATTTGCTGATTTCCTTGGAGTAAGTTCTCCCATCATAGCTGATTTCATGCTATTAATATGGCATCACTAAATGCAGAGTTGAGAAGAGATGCACTGTAGCACAATGTTATATAACATTTTAACCATACTGTTAGATTAGACATAACCTCAAGATCACAGATAATAGAAAAATGTCAAAAAATAGTGATTTATCACCTTTGTTTTTTAATATAATTTATTTAATTGTTAGATTATAAAATTTAAATTTTAATAATGGTTTTATTTATCAATCAATGCTCAAAATTACTGGAACTTCAACAATAGGTTCTCTCAAGATGGTACAAACTGCCTTAAACATACCAATGTCAGATGTGTACACAAAACAAATATGTTTCAACAATACTAACGTTTTTGCCAAAATGTGATTGCTGAAATCAGTTTAAAATATCTTTCTAGTTATTTTACCCTTAGAAGATATCACACTATGGGAGTACAATCAAAATGTTATGTTTTGAATTCATTGATAATAATTAATCTCTGTGATTTAAAGTGACAAATTCATTACAAGGTTAGGCTCATTTGTTTCATTTTGCTTATAATTTTTAGGGATTGCTTTCTTCCTCACTTTGGTTTAATTTTATTTAAATTGTATAAAATTTTTATGTGGTTCCAATAGCACAATGAAAATACAAGATGCCGGAAGAGAAGTTGTGCTTCTACCGGTTTCCCTTTAACCTAATCTCTTCCTTCAACTTTTGGTAACTAGGCTATTAGGTTTTTATATACTCTTACACTTAAAGGTACACATATATAGTCCATCCTTTCTTTGGTTTTACTAACCCTAACTACAATTTTTTAGAAAGTATAAAACAAAGAGAATAATCTGATAAGTGCCACTACACACATACAATCAACCAAATCCGGAAAAGGAGAAAATCCTACAGGATAAATGGCTCTGCTTCTTAACCAAATAAATGGCAAAAAAAAATAAAAGATTGATGGTAAGTGTAGATATAAAAAGTTTTAAAATAAATATCAACCAAATGCTATGCAGTTTTGCTTGAGTCTTGATTCAAACACAGCATGCATTAAAAAATTGAGACAATTGAAGAAATTTGAATACTAATTTGATTTGTTATGATGTTGAGCAATTATTGTAAACTTTTTAAGATGGAATAATGGTATTCAGGCCATGTTAAGAAAAAAGAGAGAGGCCTGTGACTTTAGAGATATATATGGAAGTTATTATACTTTTGAAATACAGACAGTGTAAATGTGCTATGATTGTAAAGAGTGTGATAAATCAAATCCATTTAGGGAATTTAAATGGACTTCATGTAGAAGAGAGTCTAGTTCATGTACATGAATTTGGCAGATGATAAATAGGGATAAGGACATTTTATACAACAATCCTTATATGCAGAATTTGGAGTTTTAAAAATCCATGACATATTGAAAAACTAACAGAACAGAATGGACTTATTGTTTCTTTTAGGTTATATTTTTATTAAAAATATGTAATTTATATTAACATTTAATGCACATTTTTTCATTTTATTTTTATTTATATCACTCAGGTTAGAATTTTGGCCTATATTATTATTAAAAGAATTATTTTTATATAAAACATATTGCTATTTTAAAGTTTGTGGAATAAATCAGCTGTCATGTGCACAAAAAGGTAGCTATAGAAATTACTTTATGTTTACAAAATTATTCAGTCACAGCTGAGTTGTAAGTTATATGAGTCCATCATAAAAAATAAACTACAATCTCATTATTGGGTCACTGAGTGAAAACAATTTAGTCTTTGCTATCCAAAGAATTCTTAATCATGTTGCTGAAAGAATTTTGTAATTTGAATATAAAGTTTTATTTAGCAAAAGGATGAACAAGGGAAGCGGGTGTGGCTCAATTGATAGAGCCCCCGTTTACCATGTGGGATGCCCCGGGTTCGTTTCCCGGGGCCTCCTTGTGAGAGCAGGCCGGCCCGCGCGGCACGGTGGGCTGATGCAGCGGGACCTCACAGCGAGGGGGAGATAAGCAGACACGGAAAAAACACACAGCAAATGGATACAGCAAACACAAGCAGCAAGGGGGGGATAAATAAATAAATAAATAAATCTTTAAAAAAAAAAAAAAAAGATGAACAAGACCATATTAATACATTCTCTAAAACATTATCAGAATCATCTAGAACTTATCAAATTATAAGATTTTAGGGATTCTTGTGCAAAGGAATGTTAAGGGTATGTCAAATTTGAAAATGTCCCCGATAATTTTTTAAAAACTTTATTTTTAGAGAAATTTTAGATTTACATTTACAGAAAAATTACACCGAAAGTATAAGGAATTCCCATGTAACCAACACCACACACACACCCTCACACACAGTTTCTCCATTATTGACAACTTAGATTAGTGTACATTTGTTACAGTTGATGAACCAATATTGAAGCATTGCTACTAACCAAAGTCTATAGTTTACATTATGGCTTAACTTTGTGCTGTACAGATCCATAGGCCTTGACAAATGCTTAATGTCATGTGTTTTTCATTGCAGTATTACACAGAAGAATATCACTATCAGAAATACGCCCTGTTCCACCCATTCATCTCCCCCTCCCCTCTGAACACCTGGCAACCACTATCTGTATATCAATGCTACAAGTTCATCCATCAACACAAGATAACCACAATAACAACTAATATACTTTGGTCTGCAGCCACTTACTCCCATGACTGTTCATTTCCAAATCCCTAGGTACCTGGGATGACAACACTCCAACATTCCCAGGTTGAGAGGGGTCCCAGATACTATGGGGTAGATGGAAGGAATTATCCTGCCCGCAGCTGCAAACACTCCCTGGTTTTTATGATGGGATGTGTTGATCTTCATCGTTTTGTTGGTTGTCCAGGGCAAGCACGAAGAACTGCCGAGTAGGAGTTGTCCTCTACTCTCCTGGAATTCTGGGCTCAGTCGTAATTTGAACAGTTTAAAGATTTAAGTCTCTGAGATATATACTTAACAGGTACATTGAAAATTATAGGTTCAAATATAAGGAGCAGAAGAATCATGATTAGGGGAATTATAAGTGAGTATAACTGTGTTATTGGGGAGATAGATTATCATATAATCCCAGATAGAGCCCACAGTAGGGGTTTTGATTTCGTGAGGTAATATGCCTTGCCTTTGCTGTTCAGATGTTCCTAGAGCCATCAGGAAATGTTTTAATACTTTTTTTAATTTTTAAAGAAGCTTTAGATTATATAAATGTTACATAGAAAATACAGGGGATTCCTGTATACCCCACCTCCACCGCCTCCCACACATTCCCCCATTAACAACATCTTTCATTAATGTTACATTTGTTACAATTGATGAACACATACTGAGGTGTTGTTACTAACCATGGTCTGCAGTTTATATCACGGTTTATACTTTGCACCACACAATTTTATAGGTTTTGACAAGATGTATAATGACTTGTATCCATCATTGCAACATCATACAGAAAATTCCAATGCCCCAAAAATGCCCAATGTTACAACTTTTCTTCCCTCTCCCCGACTCCAAACCTCTGGTGACCACTGCCTTTATATCAATGTTACAAGTTCTTCCATTACTAGAATAATATTCACTCTACTTTATTCCTTAGTTGCATTCCCCCTTATGTTTGTTCATTCCTCAATCTTGAGGATTTTGGGATGGTGATGCCCATTCTACTTCCAATTGATAGGGGGCTTAGATCCCATGGGATGGATGGAATTGTCTTGCTCATAGTCATAGACACTCTCTGTTCTTTGGAATGGATGTTGTCCATCATCATCCTTTTGTTACTTGTCTTGGGCCAGTCCAATGAACTGGAGAGTAGGTGTTGGCTGCAACTCTGCTGAGATTCAGGGCTCACCCAGCATATGAACAGCTGGAAGAGTCAAGTCTCTGGGAAACATATTTAATGTGTATAGTGCTAATTATAGGTTCAACTAAAAGGGACATAAGAACCATGTGTCAGGAAATTATAAATGAGTCCAACTCTGACACATTGGGGAGATAGGTTATCATATATTCTAAGGTAAGGTTCACTGACAGTTGTTAAATTCCTGGGGTTATCTGCCCTGCCTATGGTGTCCAGATGTCTCTAGAGCCCTCAGGAGTCCCTTTGGTTGAGACACTGTTTACTGTGGCTCTGTTACCTGAGATATGCATAAGCAGAACCTCTGGAATGAACTCCCGACTCACTTTGAAATCCCTTAGCCATAAAAACTCATTTGTATTTAATCTTTCCCACTTTTGGCCAAGATCTTTTTCCAGATGCATTGCTAGTTGGCACTTGGTAATAATCCCTAGGTGCCAGAGAGGCTCATCCCCAAGAGTCATGCCCCACCCTGGGGGAAGATATTGCATTTATATGCTGAGTTTGACTTAGAGAGAGGTCACATTTGAGCAACAAGGAGGCTTTCAGGAGGTAACTCTTAGACAATATATAATACGAGGCTAAGTGTCAATTTCACAAGAAAAGGTTCATAAGTACAAGCATCAATATCAAGGACCTGGTGTATTGGTCTCTCCTCCTTCTCTAGACCCTGCACATATGTTCTAGGGATTCTTGCCATTCTATTAGACAATGTAGCAGGACTCCCCAGGATGGGAATATTCTTTCAGTTATTGTGTGGGTCTCCACCCACTGAGACAACACCCCATGAAAAGTTGAACACACTCATATCCCAAAGAGGTATGGCTCGGGTGCACCCCATCCCACACATCCCCCCACCACTGACACCCCACACCAGTGATCCTCCCCTTCCACAGTTGCAACCCTTCTGCAATCCAAAACCTCCTCCAAAACAAAGCCAAATAAATAAATAATAAATAAAAATAATTTTAAAAACTGAAAACAAAAAATAAAGAATATATTTTTTAAAATTTTGCATTGTCTTTCATCACTATAAGATCTGTTATCTTTTGTACAGTGACAATTTCTTCTGTATTTTCCCCCAGTGTCTTATTTTTTCACTTTCTTAGGTAATTTTAAAGACCTTTCTCCCTCTTACACTTACTCTGTCTGAATCAATGGAGGACTACTGACCCATCCAAATGAAAGAGGTACTTAGCTAATATTAAAAGTAAACTTTTTGGTGCTAAAAGTAATGAAACAAATTGTAATTTTTGACATTTCTTATAAAAAAAACATATGCTATTAAAAGAGATAAGAATAGAGAGAGTCAAAAAGAATTTAAAAGGCAGATAAAAAGTTAGAAACTCAAAAAATAGAAATAGGAAAAAAGAATAAGAACGGAAGTCCAGAAGAAGGAAAAGAGAAAAGTCTCAAGGAACATGTTAGGACCAGAGTAAGCAGAGTATTTATTTCCAAGCCCCAGCCTCTTCCACCATTTTTTCCCCACCATTTTTTATATTAATCTCCTCTATCATTCTCTTGTCGTTTTACTCTTAAACGTGTACATCAATTTTATCCATCATACTTTTAAAAGGACAAATCTTTCTTATGCTCACTGTTACCTAAGTTCTGATTTCTAGTTTACTAAAGCAATAATTTTATCGATTTTACTTATATATAATATGCTTATTCTTCTATTTCTTGATATTCATTCTCTACAGATTTGTTAACTATATTACTAGTTTTTCATATAATCTTGCTTTAGGATCCATAGATTTCCAAAAATGAAATAGGAAGATCTACCTTTCTTTCCATCTCACCTAACAGGCAAATATTACTTTTTTCCCTTTTCTAATCTATTAATATAGATTAATAGGCTATCAGTTTTCAATTCTTAATCATGAATATGTGAGTATTATGTAAACTTATCCATGTGGTGTACTGTGATTCTATTTCCTTTCTTCTTTCTTTGTTTTCCCTGGGATTTACCATTATTGCTTTTTGGTTTGTTTGCCTAGTTTTCTTCATGTGTATCAATAACTTATCCTCTAACCTTTTGGAGGGATAAATCTTCTTTATTAAACCTCCAGGAGCCCTCCACCATTCTGCTCCTGTCAGGACTTGATTTTCTTCAAGCCTGGTTGTAATCCTAAACAGTCCCGTTGTCGTTAACTTTCATCCTTTATAACAGTTCCATTGCTTTATCCCTCATTTTCACAGACACATTTTTCTCCAACCTCATGAGAAAGAATGTATAGGAGATACTCTTTTGAAGTTTTGTGTTTCTAAAAGATCTTTACTCCACTTGCTAACTGAATACTAATTTGTCCGCACATAGAATTTTAGGTAAAACATGATTTTCCTTCAGAATTTTCGAGGCTTTTCTCAACTGTGCTCAACCTTCCAATCCTGATATCTTAAAGAATCCAATGCCATTGAAATTCTTGATCTTTTATAGTTTGCCTTTTAGTCTTCTTTCTGGAGAATGTTAAGAGTGTGGTTTTTGATTTCTTGAATTCTAAAATTTCAAAATTATATACCTTGGTAGGGACATTTTACACTTCCTTCTTCCAAGCATGCAATACGTCATTTCAGGTTGGACATCCATAAGATACTATACTAATTATTTCTTGACTAATTTCCTTCCTAAGGAAAGATATTTATTTTTGCAATACATTATTACCCAGATGTATGACTAGTTTACTATCTGAATTGATCCTCGAATTTTCTTTCTTTTATTTTTAACTATCACTATCATGGTGATTTTTTTTTCTTTTTGTAATGTTTTATATATTATCTTTATATATATATATAAAGAAGGCTTGGGGCTTCGGGCTTTCTTGTCCAGAGCCTGTCCATTCCCTCCCGTGGCAGGCCTGGCCTCCTGTCCTACGAGGGTGTCTCCAATCAAATGGCAGTTGATCCTTGGAAAAAATACATATACATAAATATATAATATGTACACACATATATAATAGGAAATTTTAACTTTCAAATATAAATATGTATATAGATAGTGTATTAGTCAGCCAAAAGGGTGCTAATGTGAAATACCAAAAATGGGTTGGTCTTTATAAAGGGTATTTATTTGGGGTAGAAGTCCACAGTTACCAGGCCATAAACCATAAGTTTCTTCCCTCACCAAAGTCCATTGTCACGTGTTGGAGCAAGACAGCTGCCGACATTTGCCCAGGGTTCAGGCTTCTGGGGTTCCTCTCTTCCCGGGGCTGCGTTTCTCTCCGGGCTTAGCTCCTGGTTCCTCCACAAGGT
>JAQZBX010016767.1:0-36172 GCA_029593785.1 Cabassous unicinctus | reverse complement strand
TGGACAAAAACCTATCAATTCTAGCACTAATTATAAGTTCAAATAGAAGGGGCAGAAGAGTTATGTGTAGAGAATCCAAAACTGAGTCCAACTCTGTCACACTGGGAAGCATAAATTCCAAAGTAGGGCCCACTGGCAAAGCAAGAAACTCCTGAGCTATCTGTCCTGACTACAGTGTATAGAGCCCTCAAGAGCTCTGCTCTTTGTGGTAGTATTTACTTTGACAGTCACTGAGATCCTGCTGAGTCATACATAAGCATAACCTCTGGAATGACTTCCCATCTCATTGAAGAGTTCCATCCATTAACATTCCATGGGATTAGTGTAAAGGCCATACATCGTTTGACCATTTTATCATTTGGCTTTCCGTTGTCTTTCTTTTTACCTTGTTAGTTAATATTACTAATAATATTCATTTCTATAATCTTCTCAAAGTCTCCCTCTCTATTTGCTTTTTTCATTTCAGGCTGCAGCATTCCTTTTAATACTTCTTATATGGCTGTTCTCTCGGTGACAAACTCTGTTTCTTTTTATCTGTGAAAGCTTTAAACTCACCCTGATTCTTGAAGGACAATTTGACAGATAAAGAATTCTTTACTGGCTTTCAGTATCTTAAATATATCAAATACCACTGTCTGCTTGCTGCATTGTTTCTGATGAGGAAATGGCACTTAGTCATACAGAGCATCCCTGTATATGATTAAATGCTTTTCTTTTGCTGCTTTGAGAATTCACTCTTTATCTCTGTCATTTGACATTCTTAATAATATGTGCCTCAGAATAGCTTTATTTTGATTATTCTGTTTGGAGCAAATTGTTCTTCTTGGATATTAATATATGTGTCTTTCTTAAGGATTTGGAAATTTTCAGCCATTATTTCCCCAAACATTCTTTCTGTCCCTTTTCTATTCTACAGAAAGCTGTGCTACTCCAGATATATATGTCTAGTCAACAGAAACTGTATTGAGTTACCACAACTCTTGCCAAATTCTTCCACAGTCTCTCTCTCTCCACCCCCAGGATCCTTTTGTGTCCAGCATGACTTAAAGGCTTGTGTTCTACCCCAGGTCTCTGTGAACTTGGGTCCCTGGGTCTGTATATACATGGGATTCTAATATGCTTTTGCATGTGTCTGTATACTCTGCCTCTGTGGTGGTAAGGACCTGGGCTGCTGCCTCTGGGTGACTACTAAGCTGCATGGGACTGAGTGAGAGGTAGGGGTATAGAGACCAGGCCAGGATGGAAATTTTCTACCTGATATATTTCTTCTTTGATTCAGCATTTCTGCAACATTAGTATGGAAGGAAAATAAAAAGCATAACCATATTGAAATACTGTCATAAATTTATTATATATATTGGAAATAAAAATATGGAAAGACAAATTGCCAATGAGAATGTGGAACAGTGGAAATGCTTATATTATACTGGTTTGTATTCATAAGTTGGTACTTTTATTTTAGAAAAAATTTTGACATTGTGCCAGTAAATAACAACCAGGCTATTTGCAGTAAATCAAACCAAACCAAACCAAACAAAAAACAGAAAGAAAAAGCAAACCCAAATAAAAACAAAACAAAACTTAAGTGTTTGTGTTGAGAGCAACAGAGGTTATTTTTAAATTCTGACCTATGTGTTGGCCATGGCTATGCTCCCCACAAGCATATTCTATACTATTATACTATACTATACTATACTATACTATACTATACTATACTATACTATACTATTCTACATTCTATGTTATGACTATAGTATATTCTAAGGCTATAGGACCAGTCTGTAATTGGGATGTAATTGGGATGTTACTGGTTCTTGTGGCAGATAAAATGATATTGTAATCATATATATATTAATTAGCCCTCAAATCCAAATTCCTTACTTTTGCTCACTTTAGTCAAATAACATCATGTGAATTAGGCTGGAAGTAAGAAAGGGAAAGGGAACCTTAGAAAGAGTCATTTCAAAAATGGCAACCAATATTTTGAATAATAGTTTTTATGTATTAAAATTTGGATATATATGCCACAGGCCTGCATTTCCATTCATGAGAATGGCTACCAGAAAGGTGAAAGAAAAAGTTATGAAAAGAGAGAAACATGGTAACTATAGGATCTTGGTTTTTTGTTTTAGCTTTATTATGGTTGTTGTTTCTACATTAGTTATTTTTGTAATTGTGGGTTTAAATCTAAATGTGATCTAGAATATAATATATTCTTCCTTTCCAATTAACAATATATTGTCAGAGTACCCTGGTGAATACAGATTTAAATTAGAGGTTTAATCTTTATTCAAAAGTCATCACATATGCAATAGTATTTATTCATTCCCTTGAGAATACTATGAATCCTGGATTTATATTTGGCCCCAAATATGAACTATGTTTTTAATTTAATCATTATTCATTCTCTTTGAGAAGTCCAGCTCTGGATTACAGTCTTATATATTTATTCAGCCTTGACAACAGGCAATTACAACAATTTACCTGACAGCCAATATAAGTGGAATGTTGCCCTCCCCACACATGACTTCATGCACAGCCTGTGAATTACAGTCTCTGAAGAAATTTGCAGTCAGAGACTCAGCCTACCTTGTTTAGTACTGATCTTCAGCATATCTGCATTACAATCTCAGATGCCTTCATAAGGAAACCTCTCTAGCAAGGTCCCAAAACTGAGGCCTTCCTCAGAGGCCTTTGCTGAAGAATTTTTATTGCAGGGAGGAGGTGAGACCATGAGTATACTTTCTCAGCTCTAACTGCATGGATGGTTTAGGGGCACCCTCAGCAGTGAGATGATCTCATGTCTGTACTGATCCATCTGACCTTTCACCAGTGACAAGATTCCACAGGGAAATGGGACAGAAATGAGTTGGCATCTTTCTTCAGTTCACCCTGTTGCTTATACTAACATATTAAGTGATTAAGGGTTTCACTGATTACTTCCATTTTGGCATTGAGTTTTTATTGGCTGCTATTGAACATGTCAGTTTATCTCTGCTCTTGAAAATTCATGTAGGAAGTAGGGAAGATAATTAAGCACAATTCTATTTTGGAAAAGCAGAATACGTGATGATCCTGTGAGGCACCTACAGGAGGTACAAGCTGAGGAAACGGTCTTCTGGAGGGATGTTAGTGGATAATTAGCAAGGGTTTGAGGGTCCCTGTGGCACTTCACCATTGGGGTACTCCTGGAATCAAATGAGCACTGTTGAGGGATGCTAGGTGGATCCTGTTGGGTCATATCTCCAACCATACCAATGGTTCTGATTAAAAGCTAGCAGACACCTACAGATATTCTTGGAGAATTCTAGTGAATTGTGTAGGTAAATTTTGTAGTTCAGAGGGAGAAATTGATCCTTTTTTTAGCCCCAGACTACCTGGTAGAGCTTGCTCACTGGGTCAGGTTAGTGATCTAAAAGAAGGATTTGAATTGTTGCCCAAGATCTTCCAACATTGGGACCTGTGAAGGTCAGTGTATGCCCATGAGCTGAACAGCACTAAGCAGTGCCCTGGATGTTGAAAACATGGTCTAGTATGTTGCTGAATCTTCAGGAAAATAGATGGTATAGCCCTTCATGATCACTTTGGTCATGACCCTAAATGACAATAATGGATTGAGCTCACCTGGTCAAAACAGAGGTAATCTACTCAATGTTAGTGAGGGAGAGTTCTGCCTTGAAGGAAAAGTTCTATTAAATCACACCTTCAGAGTTCCCTGACTACAGTTACTGCCAGGACAAAACTGCAGAGAATACAGATGTTATGGGATAGTCCTCCCCTAAGTTGCCCTGCAGAGGAAGGGCTCACCCCGCATTCATATGAGCAGTAGCCACAGCAGAGTTGGCTGCAGCTGCAAAGGGAGATGTCTGGATTGTCAAATGGTCCACACTTAGGACACTGGATTCAATGGCAGAGCAATGGAACTGCCCCTTGTCTGTGTATATCCAGAGCTGCCAGTATATACCACTCTCCAAGATTAAAGTACACGGAGACCTAAGATGACAACTTAGCCAACCCCCTGCCCCATTAAGCTGTTTCCCAGCACAGGAGAAGGGTCTGCTCTGCATGGTTGAAGGTTTTTGTGTACTGCCTCTCCATACCAGGAAAGCTGAGCTCTGGCCAAATGAGGGCATCTTTCCCTGCACCTTTCATGGAGTTTCAGCTGGATAAAAACTGTATTTCCAGACCCACATGTTCCCAGTCTCCCAAAAAAAACATTGTTCTCCACTAGGGCTTCTGTGCTCTGTGACTGACACTGGTTTTATTCCCTTTGCCACTGCCTATATGCCTCAGCATGGGTTGGAGAACTCCCAAAGCTTTTTAACCACACATCTGCAATAAGGTCCCAAGGTCCTATTGTGTGAAGGCAAATGGAAGCCTTATGCTAAGGTTAGAGTTCAGTTGGGAAGTGGAGAGGAGAGGTTATTTTTAGGTCTATAAGGTATGTTTCACATGTGAAAGTTCTTAGATACCATTCTTATGTGATGGGGATCTCAAACACCACTGACACAATGATAGTGGAAGCACAAATGATGCTATGAGATTTGGGGTCAGAGGTCACCACCACTGAGACACTTGACCTGGCTCAACTATAAGTTGGTGCCTTCAGGTCCCCAAAAAACTCCACTCTAATAAATGTATTATTGGTATTGAATAGCTGTCTATGTGCAGCCTGATAGATATTGCCAAAAAGCCCTAATGGGGATTGTTGCAAGTGGGGCCATTTTAGTGGAGTGAATGAAAGAATGTGAACCTACACAGATATGTTTTCACTGACTCATGGGCAGTGACTTCAGCCTGGCCATCTGGTCAGTCCACAGGTAAACCTCTGACTGGCTTATAATACAAATTCCCCTGTGGGGAAGGGATATGTGGATGAAAATAAGTTCTTCTCTTTAATAGTTTTTGTTACCTATATGGATGTTCAAAAGAAAGGCACTTAAACTGACAAGTGGAACATAATTTAAAAATGGACAATGCTTCTTAGCTAAATGTAGAGTCTGAATTATCCTCCTCAGAGAAAGAGAATGTGTGACCTATCACCTCCTTGATCCACAAAAGGAGGGTCCATAGCATTCAGTCAAGATCCTGATGTAGGCCTGTACACATGGACTTCATCTGACAGGAAAATTCCAGAACAGAATCAAAAATCTGTCCTACCTGCCAGACCTTTCTGCAAGTTGGAAGAACATGTTATGGAAAAAGTGATAGACATGGTAAACCTCTAGGGTTTTGGATCATTTCCATTAAGACTGTTTTTATAAATATGGATTTAAACATAAATGTGTTTTGGAATATAATATATTATTCCTTCTCAACTAACAATATAAAGACATTCTACCCATATAAGCATTGATTAAATTTATATTATTAGCTTTTGTTCAACCATCATCACATATCTATTTATTTATTTATTCCCTTGAGGTAACTATCAAAAACTTGATTTATATTTGGCCTTGATTTGTGAATGATTTTTTTCTTTCTTTAATAAATATTCATCATTGTAATGGCAAAAATGAAATTATATTTGATACCTCATCCTCCTACTTGGTCTAGTCATATGTCTGTATTTCAAATGACCACCTCAGTTAGCCTTGCCCTGGGCCCAACTGCAACTAGCTAGGCCTGTATATCTACACGGTTTGGGTGATGAGGTGCACTGAATTTCTCCGAACATCCCCTGCAGTTCCTTTCCCAAACTGCTCTTGCCACTTCCTCTCCAAAATTCCCTTAATGGTTCTTCTATGAAAGTTCCTTTGGCAGTTCAGAATTATAACTTACTATAATTTTCTATAGTTTACTAGGAAGGCATATATGTTCATATAGCTTTGATGATAAGAGCTGCCCTCAGCTTCCCTTTCCATTTCTGCTTTTCATATTGCCATACAGTTTGAAATTGACAAACCCCAATTTCTGAGGGAGTGTCTTAGCCCTCCCCTCTGTGCCACAGTAAAGTCAAGAGCTAGGATCCACATATGCAGCCCCATCCTCCATGGACCCTCATGGGAGAATATGTTAGATAAGTCCCATGTTTCTCTGCTGTGCTCCCTTACTCCCACTTTTTGTTTCTAGGGCCTTTGATCTAACAAAGATATTTTTCATGCTTTCTCTGACTGATGCTGGTGCTCTGAGTTTGTGCATCATCAACTTAGGAACTTCCATATAACATCCAAAACAATTGGCACAGCAAACAGGGTGATTTGATGTTGATTGTTGGCAGAGAGGGGGAATGATTTTAGGCTGTTCTAGGTTTTTTTACATGCTGCCACAGGTGGCTGGCACCATCTGGGAAGGCCCCACTGCTTGCTGGAGTTTTAGGTACTGCTTTGCTTTACTCTTTGCTATGTAGGATGTTGGCTAGAGTTTCTCACCAAATTGTGGATTCATTAAAGGTCTCTGGATCTACAGAGAAACATGGGCCTGTTCCCTGGAGACCACTTAATTCAGCTACTTGCCTTAATAGGGCAAAAGGGAGTGGCAAATGGGTCTCTGTCACTCTTCTGAAAAGCAGTGCAAGACTGGGTGAGACCAGTGTAAATTTGAATTAAATTAATTGGCTATTGTTATATAGATATTGAGGCCCACTTAAAATTCAAGAGAGTCTGTTCCCAGGTCTGTTTTCTACCATGGGCTGTCTGCCAAATCACCCAAAGGCCCAAGAACAGCATTGTATTGAGATGACATCCTCCATTGCTAAATCCTGTCTGAGTTGTCTGCCAGGCCTTGCCCAAGTGCATTATACCATCCTTGATTTAGAGAATTTATCTCCTGCCAGATATATAAGGAGGGGGTGCACACTTGATTGAGATAATATGGCAACCCATTGCCCAAATGGATGCAGGAGTCAGCGAATCTTATGTTGCTTCTCTCTTTGCTGCTGTCACTTTTTGTCTCCTGGCAACATGGTTATAGAGGGGCTTATCCTTGGCTGAGTACTATAATCTCTCTGAGATCAACTGGGACACCCTGAAGAGAGGCAGCAGAACATGAGGCAGGGCAGAGGGATTCCCCTCACCACCAGAATTTTTCCAGGAAGACATACAATGACCAAAAATCCTTGGATGGATAGGATACTGTAAACCAAACCGGAAATTTTACCAGGCTAGAAATTGAATCATTCTTAAAGACTTTATTTGGCAGGAGGGAGAATCAGTGATTGATCAGTTGCTATGGATATTCAACAAGGGGTCTGAAGTAAGAGTATCTCTCCAGGAAATATGACAATGGATAGGTATTGCTAAGGACTCCAAATCACTAAAGACTCTGAGCCATTGAAGGAAAAAAACAACGGGAGACAATGGACTAGTTTCAGTAACACTCCAAATCCCTCCACGATTGATTTTAAGGAAACATAAAAGAAGACCTATTCATCCAGAGCTGGTATTATATCCAAGGCAGATGCCCATGGACAAACAATAAGGCCCAATTTTTATTTCAAAAGATTTAGATGATTTAATAAGCATAGCTTTAATTTGAGCAATAAGACAAAGAAGAACCTGGAGATCTTTTCTAATCCTGAGGAGGTCTTTGTCACTGGACAGTGGAAAAGTATCTTAAAGGGAGACTCCTCTCCAAATATTTGGAAAGCACATCTCTGATAAGGGTTTACTATGCAGAGTATAAAAAGAAATCCTACAACTCACCAATACAAAAAAAAAACAAAAACAAAAACACAACAACACATTTTTTAAAGTGGCAAAGACTTGAACATAAATTTCTCAAAAGAAGATTTACAAATGGCCAAAAGGCACAGGAAAAGATATTCAACATTATTAGCTGTTAGGTAATGCAAATCAAAATCAAAATGAGATATCATTTCACACCCATTAGAATTGCTGTTTATAAAATAAGTGGAAAATTAGAGTGTTGGAGAGAATGTGCTGAAATAGGCACAATCTTTGTTGCTGGTGGAAATATAAAATGGTGCAGCCACTGCAGAAGGCAATACAGTGGTTCCTCAGAAATTAAGTATAAAATTCCCATATGACCTGGCAACCCACTTCAAAGTATATACTCAACAGCTATGAAAGTACAGTATTGAGCAGATATTTGTACACTGATGTCCATAGTGGAATTAATCCTGATTGCCAAAGGATGGAAGCAGCCCAACTGTCCCTCAGCTGAGAAGTGGATAAATACAAAGTGGTATGCACAAACAATGGAATACTATGAAGTCTTAAAAAGAATGAAGTTCTGATACCTGAGCAAACATGAACGAACCTTCAAAACAAATTTTTGAGTGAAATACTCCAGACATAAAAGGGCAATGATTAAGTCCACTCTAGTCCATAACACTTCCTCCAGTCCTGAGGAGTCTGAGATGGTGATGTCCACTCCACTTCCAAGTGAGGGTGGGCTTATATCCCATGGATACAGTGGATAGGATTATCCTGCCTGCAGCTGCAGGCTCTCTCCATTCCCTGGGATGGCTGTTGTCCATCATCGTCTCCTCACCAGGTGACTTGCGTGAGTCTATTGAGTAGGAGTTGCAGCTCCAAACAAGATTCCAGGCACAGCTGGCACATGGGCAGGCCAGAGGATCCAGTCTCTGGAGGTACACTTACAAACTCCATCATCACATACAGGTTTGAATAGAAGGAACTGATGGACCATGTGCAGGGAGGAATTATTTGAGTTCAGCTCTGTCACTCTCAGGAGCACAGATTCCAAAGTGGAGCCCACTGAAAAGGCATCAAACTCTGGAGCTATCCCCCCTTGTTACCTGGGTGTCTCCAGAGCCCTCAGGAACCCCTTTATGTGGGGTGATATCCATTTTTGTGCTCTATGAGATCCTACTGAGGTGTGCATGAGCGTTACCTCTGGGATGACCTCCCGACTCACTTTGAAGTCTCTTAGAGTGGACTTAATGGTATTCTGTTGTAGACATATTGTGATTCAAGCAATGGAAGAAATTATAACAGTGAGGTGGAGCCAATGGCCACTAGACACTTTCGGGGCAGGGAAGGGAAAAACAGTTGTAATACAGGGGCTTTCTCAGGAATTGGGAATTATCCTGAGTGACATTACAATGACAGATATAGGCCATTTTACGTCAGCATATACCATGCAGAACTGTGTGGGATAGAGTGTGGTCTACAATGTCAACTATGGTCCATGCTTAGTGGCAAAGCCCCAGGATGTGTTTAGCCATTGCAGGTGATGTGCCAAACTAATGAAAGATGTTTATGTGGGATGTTATGGGAGGTGTGGGAGGTGGAGAACATGGGAATCTGTGTAATTTTTGTGTAACATTTATGTAATCTAAGCATCTTTTAAAATATATTAAAAAGAATAACATTTATGTAAGCAAATGCACATATATGCATATATATTTATATATCATTTTACAAATATTGGTTTGTATTGTGAAAAATTTGATTTTTACCCACAATAAAAAAAAAAAAAGAGAGAGTGATGGTAGCAAAGCTAGGGAGATGGGGTGTGTACTGTTTAGGATAGGAAGTTCAGGGCAAGCTTATTTGATAAGTTAACATTTGAACTAAGACCTAAATCAGTGGTTCTCTGTTGGAAAAAATTTTCCCTCATGTGACATTTGACAATTGCTGCAGACATTTTTGATTGTCACAACTGAGGAAGGGGGCTGCTAATGGCATATTGTGATTAGAGGCTAGTGATATGCCTAAGTAGCCACAATAAGTAAGAAAGTCACTCACAACAAAGAACTATCCAGCCCAAAATATCAATAGCGTCAATTGAACTTAAATGAACTAAAGGAATAAATTTTGAGTATTTTTGCAGAGGGGAAATTCTAGAAATATGTAACAGTGAGTGCAAATGGGGTATGCTTGTTCTATAGGAAGAAAATTGGGGAGTGCAGAATGACAAACATAAGGGAACAAGGTAAAGAATAATTAAAGATGAGATCAGAAATATATTGGGACCCCTCATCATCAAAGATATGGAATTTTATCCAGAGTACAATGGGAAAACATTTGAAAGATTTAGGGCATGATCTGATTTATGGTTTAATAGGATTATTCTGATTGCCTTATTGATCATCAAGAGTCAAAGCTGGGATTATGGAATTTTGGATCAGGTAAGTAGCAGTGCAGATAGTGAGACGTATTCTTATTATGGACATCGTTTTTATTGTTGATAAGGATGTGAAAAAGTTATATCTATTTTGAAAACAATTCTGGTAGTTTATTATAAAACTAAATGTAGACTTACCATATGTCCCAACAATTCCATTCCTAGGTATTTACCCAAGAGAAGTAGTATGTTCACAAAAAGATTTGTGCTAAAAGCCCACAGAAGCTTTTCACATAGTAGCCTAGAAATTGTAATGTCCATCCATAGTAACATAGAAAAACTCTGGTACATTCATATAATGAAATATTCTTCAGCAATAAAAAGGAATGAACTACTGCCACACCAGTATTAATGATTTGCACAATTATTTTGTTGAGTGAAAGAAGACTTTCATGATATGTCATTGATGCTTTAATTTCTATTAAGTCTTAGAACAGGTAAAACAAATATATGGTGGAAAAATCCAAAACACTAGTTACCTATGGTGGTTGGGGGATGCATGGGGAGTGCATTGAAGAAGCATATAGAAATTTCTGGAGTGGCAGAAATTTCTATAACCTCATACTTATTTGGGTTTCAGTGATGTATTCATTTGCAAGCATTGTATTTTTGAGAATTTACATAATGAAATGTTGGGAAAAAGTTTTTTAAAAAAAGGGCAATCATCTCACTGATACGAAATAATTAGAAAAAGCAAAGTTAAAGATTCAGAATCTAGAATATTGGTTACCCAGATTAAGGTGGTTGTAGGGAATGGGAAGTTAAGGCTTAAATTGTAGAGTTTCTATGTGGGTTGATCATATAATTTTGCTAATGGATGGTAATGATTTTAGCAAAACATTGTGAATGTAATTACCAGCACTGAATTAAATAAGCGAATGTGGTTACATAGGGAAATTTTAGGTGTATATGTGTTACTAGAATAAAAATTAATTAAAAAACATTACTGTACAACATAAACAGTGAAAGCTATTGTTTACAATGGACCATAGTTAATGGTACAACTATAAAAATGATTTTCATGATTTAAACAAATATATCACATAGCCCAAGGTGTGAACATAAGGGTAGTATATGGCAACACTATTTTATACAAGAATATTTTTTCTGTAAACTTACAACCTCTCTAATAAAAACATTAAATCATCCTAGATAAAACATCATAGAACTTAAAATATATATAATGGAATTATCTGTCAACATGGAAACAGACAGATAAGAAAATATACCATACTAAAAACTTTTATGAGGCAGCATAGGGCAACAAAAGAGGGAAACAAGATATGTATAAATGGAGAGAAGAAACAATGCTTATATTAGCAACACATAAAATTTTGCTTGAGAAAGGTGAAAAAGAAAACTACACAAATAATGTCATTCTTAATTGAATGAGGATTGATAAATCAATTTCATATGAAATATCAACATAAAAATATGAAACACTTAAAAAGATAGCTAAAAAATGTAGAAAATCACATTTTAAAAGAAGCAATTCACAATAGGATGAAAAATATATGCAGCAGTGATTTACTAGATTTTGTGGAAAAAATCCAAAGTTCAAATAACAGTTATAAAACAGCTAAATTAAGGAAGAGATGGGCCATGTTTAGGATTGGAAAACTCAATATTATAATGAAGCCAATATATTCATTTACTAAATATCCTTGAATAAAAATTTCTGCAGATTTTCTACTGCAGAAATTGATAAATTTGCCTTAACTGTTACATAAAACCTAAAATCGTAATACTTTGAGGGAACAAAATAATTTCCATAACATGTACCAATTTTTCAAAAAAAAATTAGTAAGTAAATATTTTGACATAAAGGCAAAAATAACAAATAAACGTTCTATAGAATAGAGGGTACATATGTGAATATTCAGGAAATGACAGATGAAGCAAGGAAATGCAAACAGGAATAAAATTCCTATATCCCAACCCACACAACTCCAACTTCACCTGGATTAAATAATAAAATAAGGAAACAGATTTTACAAAAATTTTGAAGATATCTTCAGAACTATAAAGGAATATTTTAGAAGGAGGAGGCAGATGAGCAGCAGGAAGAATAATGAGAGGAGAAGGAGGAGGAAAAGATAGAAAACATATTTGTGAATTTGGTTTCATTAAATGAACAATTTCATTCTTTAGAGCTGACAGAAGGCATATAATTTTACATCAACTGCCACTTAAAAATAAATGTATCTTTTTAAGGCCTAGAAATCAAATCTTGAAGAAGAAGATGCACAGATATCTTATTTTACACCTGATAGTATATACTGCACCAGTAGTTTTAAAGGAAATGAGACTGTGAATCCCTTGGTGATTCCAAATATTTAGTGGACTGGAGAATATATTTGCAGATTTCCCAATTGTTGGTAAAGATATGTGTGAATATCAATTGAGTTTGTTCTTAAGCTGGTACAGATGCTTTGGAAAATAATTTGATATTTTACTAGCAAGCTAAGATTAGTTTGCAGTAACAAAAATAAAACTTAAGTTGGTGCTGAAAGCAAGAAAGATTTCCCACTTAGCACATGCACTCTTTTTGTGTTGGCTCTACCTTGATCTATTTTCTGTGCCCACATTCTATGCCCACATGTGATCCACATTCTGTGCCCAGACTACTGGAGCAGCCTGCATTTGGGATGTTACTGATTCTCATGGAAGACTAAAAAGATGTTATAAAGAAATTCTCACATGTTGGTTCTTAAACCCATATTCATTACTTTGGATCATATTATATTGGTCAAAGAATATCACAAGATCCAATCTGCTATTAATGAATTAAAACACTTTCTTCTTTCTTATAAAGGGTACAATACAGATCACCTAAGCATGGGCATGGGTATTTTAATTAATGAAACAAACAAAACTTTAATTATTAAGTTGTATATACATGTGCTATGAGTCTGCATTTCCAGTCAGGATAGTGATTACCTGTGAAATGGAAGAAAAGTTTATGAAACCCTCAGATACTGAAGTGTTTACATTTAAAATATTTTTATAATTGCTCCTTGTAAGATAAATGTGATGTGGAATACATATTGATTCTTCCTTATCCCATTTCAATATATAGTTGGGCTACCTTCATGAATATTGCCTAAAGTTAGCATGTCAAAGCTTTGTTCAACAAAGTAATCAAATATCCATTTATAGTTATTAATTTCCTTGAGGTTATGGTCAAAAACTTAAATTATAATTGAGAATGATTTATGAAATGTATTGATTCTAATTACATGCATATTGGTTCCAAAAAGTGAAAATTCCTATCAATTAATAAAACAATCATACAAAATACCTATAATTTAAAGTCAACAATTCAATTGATAACTTGTTTGATGGAAAATACTTGGTATTTATTGTCCTAAAATAATAATTATACTTATTAAAGTAATAATATACTATCTTTAATGAATATGTAGTATTTTACAAGAATTATTGTCCTACAGCATATCTTTTTGAAAGTAAAATAAAAAATTTCAAAAAATCCTTACCATAAACTCAACCATTTCCATGTGCTTTCCTTGAAGCATGTAAGTGAAGAACAAAAAATATATATTTAAGTATTTATTATAATTTTCCAATTACATTTTTCATTAATATCATCTGACTATATATAGTGGGAGTGCAGAAATGAACAAAGAAACTAATATAAGAGAATAAATGGTACAATTACATATTGTTCCATTTAGGAACATAAGATATGATAAAGTGTGTAGTATATAGTTTCAATAATATGTACTTTTCAGTTAATTGTATTATGGCAATTGGATATTCATATAACTTACTGTTATTCTACTATAGATATAGTACAATATATCTATATAGCCATGGTAGGCTCTGAGTGGAGGGAGAGGGGAAAAATAGGTGTAATATGGGGGTATTTGTGGGACACTGGAATTGTCCTGAATGACACTGCAATTACAGGTACAAGCCATTATATATCTTGTCATAACTTACAAAATTGTGTGAGAGAGAGTGTAAACTACAATGTAAACTATAATCGACACATAATGGCAAGGCTCCAATATGTATTCATCAATTGTAGCAAATATTCCACACTAATGAAGGATGATATTTATGTGGGAAAGTGTGGTAGGGGTAAGTAATGGGGCATATGGGAGTCACCTACATTTTTAAATAACTTTTATGTAATCTAAGTATCTTTTAAAAATTTAAAAAATTAAAAAGTAAACATATTCATCACATATCTTCCCTTAAAGTCTTCAGTAGAATTTTAGTCCAAGTAAAATACAATTATCATTTACCCTGATGAAGATACTGTCAAAATAATTGTCAAATAATACAAAAGTTATGATCCTTAGTTATGTAGACAATGAGATTATGCCCATGAATTGATATTTATACATCTCAGAAGACAATATTTGAAAATTGGTGTCTAATGAACAAGATAGTATGTATGGAAGGAGAAAGAGGGATTGATGCTTTTAGAGTTCTTAAAATTTAGAAATATTGAGTCTTTGGCTTATGGAGGACCATGTAATGCTGAATGCTGAGGCCTGATATGTTAATTTATAATTTGCTTATACTTATCATATTAACAAGAGCAGTACATAGTGTTTTGATGGCTGACATGTGCATGTTTAAAAATATCTGAGGTAGCTTTTCTATTGAAATAGAAACTGAGAAAATAATCAGGGGAAACCATGGACAGCATTTTGTGAAATGAAACCTTAGAGGACAGAGTCCTGAACATGGCATTGGGGGGATAAAGACAAATCATGGTTAGCTCCATTCTTACATGAAATAAACAAAACCATACCAGCCATTACCTCCAAGGTGTGGAGATCTTAAAACAGCATTCATTTGGCTGAATCTCAATTTTAAAGAAATAACTCAAGGCTAACAAGCATTAGAAGAAATCCAGATTTTGATTAAGAAAGAAATTAACCATTTTTTAAATGACTCCAAATGAACTGAGGCAATTAAGGGGACAGTGGGATGTAAAAACTGTATTTAACATACTCAAAGATGTAAAATTTGATTTTGCATCTGTATTTTGTTAATAGACTTAAGAATTCTAGAATACTAAAGTAAATTATATATGTGTATATAAGTAATTCTAAACATTTAAATAAAATTAAGGGTAATTTGAAGATATTTGAAGATCATTTCTCATAACAGAAAATTAAAATACAAATACATAGAAATTATGTAAGCTATAAATGATTGTTCTAACAGTGAGATAAAATTGAATTTGGTGATTTAAAATTTACAAGAAAAATCTAGAGAAATATTCAGATTAGAAAAACAATGTAAGTTAATTAAGTTTCTTGATTGACAAAACCTACCTCATTAGAGTTCATTAATTAAAATGTGTACTTATAAATACCAGTATAGAGTTTCAAAAATTCAAAAAATGAAACATCCAATTATAGAGACAAATTAAAAAGAAGAAGAAATACTACAGTATTTTTCCAATTGTGGGATGTAGGCTTATGTTAAATTGGTACCAGCTCATTATATTGAAACTTTTCTAAATAGGGAATTTTAAGTAAAAAGGCAAACTCCATGTGTTTCAATTCTGAGTCATAAAGTGGGTAATTAATTTAACCATAAGAATGCTGACTTAACTTGTGAGAATCAGAGTAATACAATTCTTTCCATATTGAGATAATTCTATCTGCCAATTTTTATGAGATAAGTTTATATAGAGGTTTTGGTGGTTGTGCTGGTTTGGAGTGATGTACCACAGAAAATAATTTTCTTAAACCCAATCCATTCCTGTGGGTGTGAACTCATTTTAAGTAGTATTTTGAGGAGGTTACTTGAGTGAAGGTATAGCCCAAACCAATTAGGGGGAGTCAATCCTTTTACTAGAGTCCTTTGTAAACAGAATGAAATTCAGACAGAGGGAGATAAATCCATGGGAAGCAAGAAGATGAAGATCAATGGAGACCTAAAAAGATGGGAGAGGTCAGGAGAGGTTTCCATGTGCATTGTCATTTGACAGAGGAGCCCAGGAGCAAGGACAACTTGCAGCTAGCCCTAGAACACCACTCTTCAGAAAGAAGGCATTGTATGGATGATACCTTGATTTGGACTTTTTCTTAGCTTCACAACTGTGAGCTAATAAGTTGCCACTGTTTAAACAAACCCAATGTATGGAATTTGCTTGAGCAGTTAAGGAAAGCAATGGGAAAAGTATATCATATGTAAGCAATATCTGATATTCTGCACAGAAAATCCTTTTTTCATTGCTACATCTTCCTCTTTATGTCAAGAGAGACATCTAATGAGATATCAACCCACTCCAATATAGATGTCAGGTGCCAATAGAAGTAAGACTGACATAAGATTGAGCAAGGTCAGCTTCAATAGAGGATGTCAAATCCCCAAGTTCAGCAAGTCACAAGCCTCAGGCAGTGCAGGGAGATATTTGAAGCACAGCATCCCTTTCTTGTGTTTGAGTGTCCCAATGAAGGAACATGGCTCCCTCCCATCTGGGGCAGATATATGACAAGGATGTGAACTGGATATCATAAAATATGTCCATCAGAATCAGACTGTCTCCAGTAAATATTTAAATATGCTTGGGACAATAGAAGAAGGAATGTATTAGCCATCCCCTTCTCTACTAGAGGATTGTCTTTTATCCTTCTAGAAATACACTCTTGGCTCTCAGCACAGGGTGAATTTATGAGTACCAAGGAAAGGAAGCAGGACATGCCAGAACTGTCCTCTACCTCAGTCTACCTCCAAGTTTTGTGATGCCAAGATTTAAATTTAATACTTTGAACGGCCAATTGTCTGTTTTGGATGGTGAACTGCATATACAGGGCATGGGGCACTACTGTAATAGGTGTCACTTGTGTGCACCATTTTTAAAAATTAAGTAACATTTGAGAATGGCAACTAATATGATTACCCCCAACAGGGACATCAGGCTTGCCTGTAGGAGGGATGAATTAGTTGAAATGGTCTAAGGGCTGAATTTTTTCAATCATTTGGAAGACAAGTACGGCAGATTTTATTTTCTGCATGTTTTCATGACATGTTCACATTTATTTATGTAAAAGCACCTTTTTTTTCCTAGCATAGTGCATGCACTCCTAGCTTGTGCCTTCAATATATCCAACATAACAGAGCAATGACCACTGTACTGTATAACTTGGGCATTGAGTGTAGAATTAAACCCCCTTTTTATAATATTGAACATGATATATACAGCCATTTTGATTATGCATGACAATCGAGGGGGTCCAGGATATGTTCTGACTTGTGCATTGCGGAAGCATTTGTCCATTTTGCTATAGCTGTAATGGGAAAAAGAGCCCAGGTTTGAGATTTTAGGGGATATTATTTTTGTTTATTCCATGATATTGAGAACCATATATCCTGTGACAGTTTGACATTATTCCTGAATCCTGAAAAAGAGAAATATTGTGTTTGTAAATTGGCCTTTTCCTCTAAGTGTGATACCCTTTGAATGCATTAGATTCAGCTTACATGTCTTGATTAAATTACCTGTTAAGATTAGGGCTTCGATTCAACCATATCAGAAGGGCATGACTCAGATTGAGTCCTTTTGTTTTGTTAGGCTGATAAAAATGAATACTCACTCAAAAAGACATATAGTGGAGGAAAGAGCCTGTCATGTTTGGTCCAGGGGCTCAGGACGGAGTTGAGCTATTTGTCTGATAGCTTACAGCTGAGCAGATGAGCAGATGAGCAAGCCTGGAAAGAAATGACACCTATGTAGACTGATAGAGGAAACCCTGAGAGATGAGCCCTATGTCAGCCTACAGCTGAGATTGGAAGAAGCTGGGACCATGGAGCCTGAAGAGGAAGAAGGAAGGCTGAGCCCTTGCAGAGATCTGCAATGATCTTTGGTGAGAAAGTACCTCTTATGGTACCTGGAGTTGGACTCTTTACAGGTCCTGTAACTGTAAGCTTCTACCCCAAATAAATACCTTTTTTAAAGCCAACAGATATCTGGTACTTTGCATAAGCACCCCTTTGGCTGACTAATACTTACCCTGAACTACATCCCTCTACCATTGTGGAGGAATAGAATTATATAAATGTTTCTACATAAAATAAAGAGTCCATCTTCCCTTAATGCCAAGGTTAGTGAAGTCCACTTGTCCTGCTAGTTACCTAAGTGGCAAATTCCATCATTTATTTTTACTTATCTGGACAATAGCACATGGCTAATTCCTATGATGTTTAGTGAAATTCTATCTGCCAATTTTTATGAAGAGTAAACACCTTGATATAGGTGGTATAGAAGGTCCTCCCTCCTAGCAGTGATGCTAAATAGTTTTTTTCCATTGCCAGGCCAGGTGAGCCTAGATTCAAAGTCTATTCAAGCACATGTGTTTTCTTCCAGTACAAAAATAATAGCAGTAGTGTTCTATATACCATTATTATTGTGCATACTATATTTGCCAGTGAACCAGCTATAGAAACCAGTCATTGCACATTTAGCTGCATCTTTAAATGCTGCAATAATGTTTTGGCCAAAAGTTACATCAAATTTAAGCTCAAGAGACACATCCAATTAAACAAACCACATTATTTGATTACATTTGGCATTAGGAACTTCTTCCAGGTATGACCTAGTGCTCTTCATATTTTTAAATCAGAGGAAGAAGATTTCCTCTAAGGCTGGGGCACTCTCTACAGTGGGCTTCTTAACAAGGGGTCCATGAGCTTGAATTGAAATTCAAGAAAACATTATTCTTGTTGGGATGTATTGCTGCAGGTGTGATATAGTTATTAAATAATACATAGTATAGTGTGGACTTAGTAAGTGGTCCATGGTTTTCACCTGACTGGCAAAAAGGTCCATGGAACAAAAACATTAAGAATCCCTGCTCTACAGGGTGCCCTAGGCCTTTGGAAGATGCATCCCATTTCCAGTGGAGTTGACTGTACTTACTGATCTGTCCATGTCCCAAGACCACAGTTTTTATGCCTGTCATTTAATCTAGTCTTCGTGCCATTCAGCATCCAGTCCAGGGTAGTAAGTCATATCTTCAACAGGAACTGAATGCCTTAATGTTTTGTCAACCCTTCCATACTTCTTACAGTATCCTATAAGAGGGAGGCACCTGATGGAAGCATCACATCCAGGACTGAATTAGGGGGCTCATGTAATAATATCACCATAGCCCAGACCACAATCCATATTTGAGGAATGTCATTAAGTGGGAAAAAATAAAAAGAGCAATTGGGCATCCTGAGATTGGAATTTCTCTAGTCTATCTCAATTAGGCAATTGCCTGATCTTCCACACCCTCTAAACTTAGTATTTTTCAACAACATTACACTACTATGTTTTACTTTTGCTAGAATGCCTTGTTTAATATTTTAGTTATGTGAGGGTATTAAACAGTAAGTTATGATTCTTGATGATCTGCATGGCTATTGGTTCAATCTCCTGTTCTGGAGTTTTATTGTCCCATTTATTTAGGGGTGATTGGAAACATGAAAGGTCTTTTGGATAACTGGGGAATGTAGCCACTTTGGGGCCACTTTCACCCTTAATGAGATATTTTGATTTTGTTAGAACTTGGTTGGGTAATTTGAACACATGGCACAGCTGCTTCTCTAAGACTGCAATGGTGGTCCCAGCATACATATTATGCACACGAATTATTGGCCCATATATAGAAAGTATGTCTAAGGAGCAATGTTCTTTTATGGTCAAGAAGCCACACTCATGTGGGGCCTAAGCCCCATCTGATATGTTCCAGCTCACTACCTTGTATGACCTGGGCTTTGTGGCAGGAGTCATATGATTGTTTTGCATCTTTGGCTTTTCATTTCCTTTTTTTTTTTTTTTATTGTGGGTTTTCCTTTAGGGTGAATCTTTGTGATTCTCCAAGTCTTGCATTTGAAGTGAGCTTCTTTGTCACATTTGATGGTGGCAAATTTTTACATGCATGCTTGGTCAGGACAGGAATTTTATTTATGACCTGCTTTAAATGGTCATTTGCCATGGGCATGGATGATGTATTGATCTCCTTGTCAGCTTATAAGCTATTGCCGTAGTCCCTGACTCTATAAGGAAGAACTTCTAATAGTCTAATCATTGATTTGACATTTGCTGAATCATAGACTAGCCCATTTGTAATGGTCCATAAGTCTGTAAATATGTAGCATGAATTTCAATTTAGAGAGAGCAGAGCAGCCATCACCATTGTGTGGAGTAGGCAGAATGCTCTCAGTTAGTAGGTGACTGACCTTGGGATAGATGTCTGTATCAGCCCAGTGGACTCTATCAGCCTTGAGTTTTGTAGATCTGTCTGTGAACCAAGCATTACCATTAGCTGGAAACTTTTTGGGCCATGGGGACCCACTTAGTCAAGGGATGTGCAGGAATAGCCCCTGCAAGATATTTAGTACCCTTAAGTAAAGCAGCTATTTTTTATGGAGTCAACTTATTCCCTGAGTTTAAGTCAGGACCAGTTATTGATATATTATTTTTGAAGCTTTTTTACTTTTTTAGTTTGGGTCTTAGAATTACATATGGAACATCATTGTTTAAATGCTTGTACTCTTTTAAGGCTTAATAACTGATTAATAGAAGCTGTTTGAAGGGGATATATGTAGTGGTTGTCTTGGGTAGCCTTTGTGTATAAATCTCTGGAGGTCAGTGCATCCTCATGGCATGTTCTGTTGCCACAGGCTCCAGTCAACTTGGGTAAGTGTTGCTAAGACCTGTAGTTTTACAGGATTGGATGCCTCCATTGGCCATGGAGACAGAGCTCTGTCACTGCATGTTGCATGGCTTCTAGAATCTGTGTTGTTGGGGGCTTCCTTTAAAGGTGGCTGTCTTGCATGTAACCTTAACTAGAAGGGCTTAATGAATACCAAGATGTGTCAAATGTTGTATTCAGTGATCACACAGGCCTATCAGGTGTTGTGTCACTCTCAGTACCAGGTGCCTGCAGTGACATAACTTCTGTTTCTCTTTGTCAGGTCTCTTCCTCTGACTATTGGCCCAAGTGGACCCCAGAAATTGTCCCTGTTGGGCACAGCACTGAATGTAGTTATGGTTGAATGCCCAATCTGTGTTATAATATTTATGATTTTTTAATACCTGCTCATCCAGCTTTTTACTGGGCCCTGCAATGAGGATGTCATCAATATAGTAGATATTATAAGTACCTTTGGGGTAACTGTGCCTAATATAAGTCTAGCCATACTCAGAGGAGATGAATTGAAAGGGAGTTAAGGTATTCCTTCAGGAACATGGTAAGTGTATAATGGAGGTTATTCCACGTGAATGGAAATTGATCTTGATCCTAACCTGCAGAAGGATGGTGAAGTCATCAGGCTTTTCAATATCAGCATCCCCAGTGTTGGGGCTGTTGATATCAGGTACTGCAGGGCCCAATAGTGACAAGCTCCAATTTCCTGAGGCTTTTTTAGAGGCTATTCTGGACTGTTGAACTGTGACAGGGTGGTTCTCAACACTCTTGCCTGTATCAAGTCCTAACCATCAAAGTAATGACCCAGGGACCTTATCCTTACCTTTAAATTTTTAAGGGAATAAGATCAGTGTACAAGCCAGGGGGCTCTTCCTTCATATCTGATGCATCTACTCACAGTCAAAATTTTTTGCCTCACTGTCCTGGTTTGGGTGCAGGGAGGCCTTATTTATGTCATTTTCCTGCCCCCCACAGACTGTTCAGGGATTAAGAGTGTGGCTGTGGCGATGTTGGACTCAAATTTTTTCCAGTCCTGGGGGCCCTCTTCCTCCTCCTTTATAAGTCTTACTAGGGCTTTAATCATTAACTTAGAGGGACCCCCCTTTCCCAATAATGTTGGTGTAGTTCTTCCACAGGAATTACATTAAAATCTGCTCTGTTTATCTCTTAAATTGGTAACCAGAGCCACACTGTCCAATGAGTGGGCCCAGCCCCTCCATGTCTGTCCCTGGATGTTCTTTGTGTTCTTCTTATGGCCCTTTGGGTGGAGAAGCTTCCCATTGCTTTGCTCCTGGGTCCTTTCCTTCCTGACCTGGCTCAGTGAAGACAGTCAACACCTCCCTGTTATTTCCACCATAGAACAAGATGTTATGGTGGAGCTTTCTTACAGCTTCACCCACCTTCATCCCAGGGACAACAAAAGGGACAGAACAGTCTTCAACTGGGGAAAGTCTATGTTTATGAATGTCTCCAATATTTTCCAAGACCATAACTTTTCATCCACATCCTTCTACAGTCAGGTTCATATAACCAGTGTTTAACACCTTTACTGTCAAGATAGCTACAGTATAATGAAGAGTTTTCCATAAAGTTTTACTTTTCAGAAGTCTCTTGTGGTTGGGAATATGACTCTTATATTATGAGCAACACTGACTAAAAGAAGCATGGGTTTGTCTATATCTCCATCCTGTCAGGTGCCCTGTCTGACACAGACAAAAATGTCTTGTAGTGGAGGATTAGGATTAGCAGTTACCTTTCCCAAACTGTGCATCTTAGCCCTAGATATCTGAGTCTGCAATGGCCCCTCTTTGAACATATGCATCAACCAAACCATATGCTTTTTCACTATCTTCTTCTAATATCTTACTTTTAGCTTCCATGTTTTGCTCTTAGATAAGAATACCTCCTTATAACAGTTTGGATTTTAACATTCCTGTCATTTGTTCTGTGTAGATTGAAAACAGGTCTACCTTGAGGTTTGCAAATAGCCCAGACAGGACAGTGAAGCACACTGCCTTGGGGGCTGAAGACTCTCCTTTTTTCCAACACTTGAGACACCGTGGGTGTCAGTGAGTGGCAGGGGAGCCTGAAGGCAGGCAGGAGCCAGGATATAGTTTCTGTACTCTTCTGAACTCACCTCCTTCAACTCCATCCTTACATACCATGTTATATCAGGAACACTGCTTACATCCCGTGTGTCCCCATGTGGCCAGAGGGAGGCCAGCTCCTCAGCCAGCCAAGCATCCCCATGGAAGCTGACATGACACTGGGATAACTGCACTGACAATACCTTAAGCTTACACCATGCTATAGTGTGCGTTTTTGGTAACCCAGCCAACTATGCCAATCTGTTGGTCAGGAAATGGGACACTTAAAGAGATGTCAACCCACTACATTATAGATTTCTGGGTCACCAAATAAGGGATGACTAACACAGCACTGGATGGAACAATATTTTACTCACATAGAGAAAATACATGCCATGTTCAGACTCACATGTGAGCCTTCATTCCTCTTAGCCAATAGGTCTCAATCCATGGCCAATGCAGGGAGATATTTTAATTGCAGCATCACTCACTGTGTTTGTGTTTCCTAGTAGAGGAAATTGGTTCCTTTCCATCAAGGGACATTTATATGAGCAGGGTATGAGCTGAATGTCATAAAACTTTCCCACCAGAATCAGACGGTCTCTAAAGAATATTTATATATTGGGACAATAGGGAAAGAATGTACTTTATCTAGTAGTTGATTGTATTTTATCCCAAAAGGCTGACACACCAGGTTCTGAGCACAGGAGGTATCAGTAGATCCAAGAGAATAGAGACAGGTAGTACTTAGACTACCCTTCAAAACACACTCCAGTATGAAATTACTTATTCTTCATCACACAGGTGTTTAATAGTCCATATTTAATTGAGGAAAGCACCTTTAGCATAGATCTCAGTGCTATAACTTCATTTTGTCCTTTTTCTTCAGTTTCCTCTCAATTTTAAACATTTTATTACTTGGTGTAGACTTTTGAATAAAGGCAAAATTAAAACTGTGATTTGAATTGAATTGTCTATTTCAAAATACTCAATATTCTCTTCCCAGTTGGCAGTATCCAGTACCTTGAAATTGCGGTCTTCTCTGTATGATACCATTTTTTTTTTTTGCTTGTAGCTCAAAAACATCCAGTACATTATTCAAAATATTTTAACAATGTGGAAAATCTTTTCCGGAAGAATACATGGACTATATATTATTAAGGATTTGAAAAATTAAGATGCAGAAAGGTATAGCTCACTATTACATATTAAAAAATCTGTTATTTACCAGGATTAGATTCAATTTTAAGAACATATATCAAATATAGTTAATCATCATTTACATATTATTCAGAATTCCTTAATTAAAACAAAAACTCTCCTGGGAGCTCAAAATATCTGTGAAACATTCTGCCTAGTGCTGTATTAATTTTTCTGTTCCTCAAGCTGTACATGATGGGGTTTATGAATGGGGGCACATGGTGTAGAACATGGCAGTGAGAAGATTACTAAGAGATGCTTCATTTGCAGTGGGACCAAAGGTTGTCATTAACAAAGAAATTACAAACAAAATGGGAATTGCCAACTGTGGGGTACATGTGGATAAGTCTTTCTTACTGGCTTCCACAGAATGCATCCTAAGCACCATTGAAATATATCAAAATAGGACTTAAGCAAAAAGGCAGAACATACTAAGAAAATACAAATACTTATAGTTAAGATCATAAACTGAGAAAACTGAACATTTGAAGATGAGACCTTCAAAATTTGAGATATATCACAGAAATATTGATGGATCACATTGGACTTTGTGAAGGGAAGGCTGAACATGATACCTGTGTTTACATATGAATAGACCAAACCAGTTGCCCATGAGCCACCAGCTGCCTGTGTGCACATACATGGGGTGATGGTGAGCCCATAGTGCAAAGAGTGGCAAATGGCAGCATAACAATCATAGGACATCACCACAAGGAAAGCTAGCTCTGTAGATACAAAGAAGACAAACAGGAAAATCTGAGAGGCACATGCTAAGAGAGAAATTGATTTATTGCCTGTCAGATAATTCACAATCATATTGGGAAGAGCAACTGAAGTACAACAAAGATCTATGAGGGACAAATTGCCAATAAAGAAATACATTGATGAGTGTAGGTGTGGGTTGATTAGAAAGGCAGTAAGAGTTAAAAGATTGCCAGTCAGGGCCCCTAGATACAACACTAAGAACATCAGACCTTGTAAGACTTGGAGCTCCTGGGAGGTTGAGATATCCATGAGAAGAAATTCTGCAAATAAAGTGAGATTTTCCATGTCCTCTAATAGGTTGTAGTCTCCTTGTAGTCAAAGTATAATATGATAAAATATGCTAAAAACTTATTAGAGACAATCCGCATTATTCACAGATACAATGCTCCTATTGCTTCAGTATATTTCTTTTCATCAGGAGTTCATCATAAAGGAATTGGGAAAAAATATTTTGAAATCAATGAATGGTCATATTCCCTTTTCATTTTCTTTCCTGATAATTATTCCCATGTTAATTTTAAAATTCATAGTTTCAAAAAATCTAAGTTTATTAAATGATTTTAAAATAAAATCAATACTTTTGAACAGCTCAGTTATTGATTAACATTCACAGCATTTCATTAAATATATTTTAAGACTCTGCTTGGACATATCCAGTAATAAATTCTCATATTTTCCCTTAGTGAATGTTCATCCCAGACATGTTCTGCAAGAGATCCTCTGCATCAGTCCATTTTTTTGTATACTTTACAGCTATTGTTGATCCTATTAATATAACAGCTTACTAGGATGTTTGTCCATATTTCCTGTTCTTTGGTTGGCTGGTTTAGAATTTGTTCCTATAACAATTTTTTTGTATATTCTGAGGTACTTCTTAGAATTATTAATCCAGTGGAGACCAGATAGATGTCTCATCTCTCTTTCATTTCAGTTTAATATAAAGCATAAGGGTGAGCCCCTTCCTTCATCCTTTGCCCCCCAATTCATATAATATTTGATTTAAGATAATATTTTATTCCATTTTTCTGTTGCTGTATGTACCAGAGTTCCCTTGCTATCTCTCTACTTTATCTTTCACTGGCATGTAGTCTCTAAGAAAAGTATTCCATCTCATATTACTCATCCTAAAAGAACCCTTCCTACCACAGGCATGGATTCTAATATTTGATGAATGAATAATTCCTGTCCAGAGATTTTGCTTATCTTCTTTTTGAGATTTTACTGAAACCTCCTTAATCAAATTAGCTATTGTAATTGCAGCTATGTTACTTGTGCTTATCTTGAGGCACTCCAAATCATAAATAAATACTGTTTCAATTTTAATTATGTTTTCAAATCTAATTCATTATCTTCAGGTATATAATTGCAGAATTATATAACTTTTATATGTGGAAAACTTAGAATACAGGGGTGATAAGTATAAAAATATTAGAATTTATATTCTTACTAATATTTCATTTATATATAATCATATGTAATTATAAAACCAGTACATAACTTGGATAACATTATGTATGGATAATAATAGTAATACTAATTTTCATTTACTTTCCTTGATTATACTCATGAATTTCTCATACATTTGCAAAATATTTTATAGAAATTGTTTTTCTATAATAACCTTTCATTTATGAATTTTTTTTCTATCAACCTTATTTTATGAAGAAAATATCCTTTAAATGGAGAATTTTTAAAAATATTATATCAAAATACTCTATGATTAAGTTGATAGTATTGACTTAAGGATAGGTTATTGGACCTATCCAAAACTCCAGATGGTTTTTCCTTAAAGTCCCTCCATCAAAATCATACATGGTTCTTGATCCTTGGAAGTTTCATTATTATTTTCCAGATTGCATCTTTATCCTGTCTGCACAAATTCTCAAGTTTCCCTACCTAATTTACCATACATCTGCTACTTCACAGTGTAGAGTGATGGTGAAAGGCATAGCCTTGGGTGTACAAGAAAGAGATAAAGAAAGTTCAGGCTTTTTCCCCTGATCCTTATTACCTCAGTAATATTTAGAAATTATTTACTTCACAATGTTAAAAAGTGGAAAAAACAAAATGAGTGGGAAATCTATTCCTGATGAATTTTTATAGACATGAAATATTTTAGTATACTTAAAATCAATACTGAGCATATGTGGTTCCTAATATCTAGCAAATAAATATAAGAAATGGTTCATGGTAAAAACTTCACTGGATAGCTCAACAAATCCATTGATATTTGAAAGACTATTTTTGCTTACATGGGTTTATTTCTATGAAATGTCTTGGCAACTTAGGTTGCCCCTGAATATCTTAACTATCCTTGACAATCAAATTGAGTGTCATTCTTAGTTCTTGAGCTAGTTTAATTTCTTGGTAATTTCTGTAAAAATATAGATTCCATATTTTAGTTATTCTATATATCACATACATTTCATCAAGTACCAGTTTTAAAACCAGAATCATTAACATTCAGACTCTATGAATTCAATGCTGGAGCAGAAATAAAGAATGCTAAACATAATGAGATATATAACTGCTGTGCATATAAAGTTTTCATTAGGTATTTTAAAGAAATACATGAATTTAAATATATATATATATATACCTGATAAATGATGAATCACATTTATCTCCTGTAACATGAATATTTCTTTTGCACAACATCCATACTTTACAAAAACTATGTCATACCACTTTTTTCACTGATTAAAATCAGTGGAGTTACTTCTCAGAGAGGTCTATATTTAACCCTAATCATGGGAACAATTCTTCTTTTAGTTTCTTTGTACACATCGTTATTCATTAAGAAGTAAACCTATGGGTCATCCTTCTCAGGAGACCTAGAGGAATGGTGACTTAACCCTCCAGAGAGGCCAGTTCTCCCTCAACTCCTGATTGGTAAGGATTCCTTGGCTATACTTTTGAGATTAGTTAAACTCATAATAGTGCTTATTATAAAAAATTAGCATAGATATTTCTGTTAAAGTTAACAAAAGACATGCATTCAAACAAATTTCCTAAGCCACTGATAAATCAATATATTTTCAATTTTATATAATATTATAAATACAAGTTATTCATATTATAATATATCCACAATGCAAACCCTAATAAAATATATTTTATAGGAGTTTTAACTAACATTAAGAAATGAAACAAAATTATATACTATGTAAAATTATCAACAACAATAAAAAAATTCTCCATAGTTAGTAAATTAAAGAAAAATAAGATATATATTTGAATGGGTTTTAAAAGAAAGCAAGTAAAGTGGTTATGGCACATTGTCATCAAAACTGTTTTGAAGAGATCCTAGTACATGGTATATCACAATAATGAAAAGTACCTCTCAGATTTTCAGTTACCAGGCCCAAAGGCAGTTCTGTGGAATGTAGACCATGGGAAATTTTCTGAAAATTCTTGTTAACAGATACCAATCAGGAAAGGGTCATACTTTGGGAGAGGTTAAGAAACTTCCAGGAAAGTCTTGGATACGTATGCTCAAAAATAGAAGTGTCCATATCAGCTGCTGGGGACCAATACAGTTATGAAATCTGTAGGGAAGTGTTGTGACTAGAGAAATGAAGTGAAATCAAGGAAAGCAGAATCTCCCTTGACCAAGCATGCCACATGTTTTACTTTGTCACAAGTGAGAACACTAAGGAAGGGTTTCACAGAGCCCAAGCAGATCATTACCTACTTTTATGATTGCACCATAGTCTTGATCTCTGGTATTTATTTTGGACAAATACGCTAAACACTGAAGATTTTCTCAGCTTGTTAGAGCCAACAAAATTTTCTTGATATGGCAAGTGTAATTCAGAGTGAATCAAAATATATAGATGTATTGGGGTGATTTGCATCTGGAGAGGACTATGAGGGAAAACGATGGCCAAGCTTCTCATAAAGCCAAACTATTATTATTTTCGTAGAAATTCAGCACTCAAATGAGGGTAATGGTAGGAAGTTACATAAAAATCATATCACCTGAGATTCCTTGAAATATTGCAAAACATAATTTAATAGAATTTTTAGAAATCATGTATTCTCATGTTTTTTTGTTGTTGTTGTTTCAGGAGCATGTTGCATACTAAATAATTATAGGAAAAGCTAAATAACATAATTTTATGTGTTATATCTGTGGAAAATTGCCATATTAGAAATTAAACCTGATATAAGTATTAATAAATTCCTTATATTTTAATGCAATAATACATTTTAAAATGGTTTATCATAGAACCACAGTAAAATTATTGAGAAAAGAGTAAGGCTTTTATTCTTTTGAATATCTCTTTTTTCTGGACTACTGGGAGATAGATGAATTCTAATATCTAATTCTTCATTTATTCCATTGTAATATGTTGGTTTGAATGAAGAGTGTGAAGAAAATATGAACTTACACAGATATACAGTTAGAAAAGGAAAAGATACTTTGATTACCACTTTATTATTGTTCATATTCTTTCTAATGCTAATATTCTACACCAAAACTCCACAAATGGTGATTTTTTTGAAGAATAACTCCAATTTCTAATTTGAACCCTTATTAAGTAACTTTACACATTCTCTTAGATTTAAATTCATTGTCTATTTAGTGATTGGAATGGATTTTACCTGCAAATGATTTTGTACAATCAAATAGTATTCATCTGGAAAATATTTGTTCAGAGAGTAATGCATACATATAAATATGACATATTTCATTTACTATATCAAAAATATACATTTATCAGTATAACCAATAAACCTTTTAAAAAGGATTTCAAGTATCAGGAAGCTAAAAGTCAATGTGGAGATCACACGTTTTTCTAAAATTGTAATTTTCATTTGAAACAAATTTTATCATTAGTAAGTGATTTTGGTAGCTCTTTGCATTATATTCATTTTTTAATTAAACAGATGTAATATTACAGAAAAGTCACGCAGGAAGTATAGATTTACTATATATGCCCCACACATGGATTTACCTACTACTAACATTTTCTATTAATGATTTCCCTTTGTTACAGTTGGTGCAATCATATTGTTATAATTTTACTATGATCTATGTTCCTTAGCTTACCTAAGGATTCAAACTTTGAATTGTACAATTCTATGGATTTTTAAAATATTCTTATACTGGTAACATATCTATATGACGTAAAATTTTCCATTTAAACATTTTTAAGTGTGCAATTCAGTGGTGTTAATTATATTCAAAATGTTGTACTATCATCACCACCAACCATTACCAAATATTTCCAATATCACAGATGCTCTCCCTATACCAAGTAAACATTATATCTCTATTCCTTACCAACATACTGGACCTTGGTAATATATACTCTAGTTTCTGAGTTTATGAGTTTGCATATCCTTATCACTTCATATGAGTGAGTTCATAAAATATTTGTACTTTTGCATCTGGCTTATTTCACTAAACATGTTGTCTTCAGTGGTAAACATGCATTTTTCAGAAGTTCATTTTTAAAAAATATTCTAATTATACTTCATTTTGTTTATCCATTCATCAGTTAATGGTCATATAGGTTGTTTCCATCTTTTGTCAAATTGTGTATAATGCTGCAATTACTATTTATTTACAAATAGCTGTTCAGATCCCTGCTTTTAATTCATCTGTGTACATATCTAGAAGTAAGATTTTGAGTCATGTATTAATTCTATACTTAACTTTTTGAGGAAATGTCAAACTGTTTTTCATAGCAACTGATCTATTATACTTTCTCACCAACAATGAATTAATGCCGCTATTTTTCCATACCATCTCAAAAATTTGTTATTTTTCATTTGTTTAATAGGAACAATTCTAGTAGGTGTGAAATGTCATGTTTTTTACTTGCATGTCCCAAATGCCTAATGATGTTGAGCATCTTTTCCTGTGTTTATTCTTCACTTGTATATTTCTTTGGAGAAATGCCTATTTATATATTTTACCCATTTTTTTAAAATTTGGGTTGTTTGTCTTTTTGTTGTTGAGTTGTAGCATTTCTTAATATATTCTGGACATTAAATCCCTAAAAGATATGTTGTTTCCAAACATTTTCTCCATTTATTCTGTCATCTTTTAATTTTATGAGATTGTACTTTAATGCAAAATTTAAAAATATATATTAATGAAGCCACAATTTATATATTTTCCTACTATGGTTTCTGTTTTGGGGTAGTCTTAATTAGGTTATTGCTTAACCTGAGGTCCTGAAAGTATTTCCCGAGTTTTCCTTCCAGGAGTGTTTAAGGATTATTTTTTATATTTTAAGACATTGATGTATTTTGAGTTGAATTTTGTTTATGGTGTGAGATAAGGGTCCATCTCTATTATTTTGCAGATAACAATCCAGTTCTCCTAAATCTACTTGTTGAAGAGGCTCTTCTTTCCCAATTGAGTGGACTTGGCTTGTCAAAGATCAAATGCCCATAGTTCTGAGGGTTTATAACTGCATTCTAAATTCTATTTCATTGGTGCATGTCTGCCCTTCAGCAATTATCATAGCTTTGTAATACTTTTTAAAATGGGAAAATGTAAGTCCTTCAAATTTAATCTCTTTTTTTCCAAGGTATTTTTTCTGTTCAGTTCTCCTTACCATTCCATATAAATTTGATGATTGATTTTCCATTTCTGCCAAGAAGGTTGTTAAAATTTATTGGGATTTCATAGAATCTACAAATTGGTTTGTGTAGAATTGATACCTTAACAATATTTAGTCTTCTAATACATGAATGTGGAATATCTTTCCATTTATTTAGGTCTTTATTTCTTCCAGCAATATATTTTTTAGATTTACACTTACAGTTGCTTTGGATCCTTGAATAGATACATTCTTATGCACTTCATTCTTTTAGTTGTTATTGTAAATGAAATGTTATTCTTGATTTCCTCTTCAGATTGTTTGCCACTAGAGAATAGAAACACCACTGGTTTTTGGATGTTGAACTTGAAACTCACAACTTTGTTGAATTTATTTGTTAGCTCTAAAAGCTTTGCTGTGGATTTTTCAGGATATTCTATATATCAGATCATGTCATTAGCAAATATGGAATATTTGTTTTTCCTTTCCAGTTTCAATGTATTTTATTCCTTTTGCTTGCTGAATTGGTCTGGCTAGAAATTCCAGACAGTATTGAATAACAGTGGTGACAGTGGATAATCTTGTCTTGTTTCAGATCTTAGGGTAAAACTTTCGTTATTTCAAGGGTAAGTAAATATTAGCTTTGTGCTTTCAAAATATGTTCTTTATCTTGTTGAGATTGTTTCCTTGTATTTCATGTTTCTGTGTTTTTTCATCAAGGACAGGTGCTGGATGTTTTCAAATGCCTCTTCTGTATCAATTGAGATGCTCATGACTTTTAAAAATTACTATTTTCTATTAATATTGTATATTACATTAATTGATTTTCTTATGCTGAACTCTCTTTGCTCAATTGGGGTATATCCAGCTTGATAATGGTGTATAATTTTTCTAATGTGCAATTGTATTCAGTTTGTTTGCATTTTATTGAGGATATTTGAATCTATCTTAATAGAGTATGGTAGTTTGAGATTGTATGTACACAGAAAATCATGTTCTTAAAACAGGTCCTTTCTGTGGACATGAACCTATTGTGGGTGGGACATCTGATTAGGTTACTTCACTAAAGGGCCATTAGATTAGGTTACTGCAAATATAGCATGACACAGGGTGGGTCATAATCCTTTTACTGGAGTCCTATACAAACAAGATGATTATGTAGAAAGAGACAGAGAGAAAACCACAGATTCCAAGAGAAATCCATGGAAGCCAGAAGCTGAATCCAATGAAACCTGGAAGAGAAGGGAGAGACCATTTGCCTTGCCATGTAACAGATGATTTCAGGATTGCCAATGGCTGCTCTTCAAGAACACATTGACTGATGATGCCTGGATTCAGACATTTCCATGGACTCTGAACTGTAAGCTTGAAAGCTACTAAATCCCCATTTTAAAAGCCAATTCATTGCTGGTATATTGCTTTTGTAGCCTAGCAGACTGAAACACATGGGATATTGGTATTTCATTTTCTTTTATTGTGATATGTTTACATGGATTTGGTGTTAGAGTGAAGCTAGTCTCATAGAATGAGATGAGAAGCGTATCATCCTCTTTATTTTTTGGAAGTTTTTGTTTAGTATTGGTGTCAATTCTTCTTGGAATATTTGTTAAATTCATCAATGAAGCCACCTTGTCCTGTTTTATTTTTTGAAGGTTTATGATTTTTTATTCAATTTTTTTACTTGCTTCTCTGTGGAGATCTTTTTCTTCTGAGTCAGTTAAGGCAGTTCATATGTTTCTAGGAATTTGTCCATTTCACATAGGTTACCTAATTTGTTGGTATGCAGTTTTTCATAGTATCATCTTGTAAACCTTAAATGAACCTACTTTAATTTTGATTTTATTTATTTGCATACTCTATTTTTTCCTTTGATAGTCTAAATAAAATTTGGAAATTTTTAGACAACGAATCAGGTTTTGCTTTTGTTTGTTCCATTTTTTTTTTTGCACTACAATATTTTAAAATTTAGTTTACAGAAAGATTCTGTGAAGTACAGGTTGCAGAAGGAAATTGTTTAGTGCTATTTACATTTGTGTTAAAACTCTGCTCTATACAAATTTAATTCTGATCACTATGAACAGTATTTTCATGAGTCTACTGCATATAAAGCCTTTTCAAGAAAGCACTAACAATTGATAAAATACCCTGATTACAGTTAAACAAAGCTGACCCTCTGAAACCATTTACACAGAAGATATGCAAAGTCCTTTGACAATCAAATACAGAACCTAATGTCAGACTGCAAATTCATTTTCATAAGTCAAGTTATTTATATGAAATATTGTTCTATACACTACATGCCAATCTGTGTTTAAGTTCTAGTGTGGTATTTTATAAGTTTTTATTAAATATATTCTACACACATTTGTAATTTCATTCAAGAAAAATTTCTTCCCAGTGAAAAAGTATGAAATATTTTATGTCTTTACAATTTTAGATGGAGCTAGCTCATGCTTTATTGTGCAAATTATTTTATTTTATTTTTTATTTTAATTTAATTCATTTTAATTTAATTTAATTTTTTATTTTATTTTATTATTTTATTTTACTTTGGAAGCTTTAGGTTACATAAATGATATGTAGAAAATATAAGGGGATTCCCATCTATCCCAGTGCCTCCTATCCCCACACTTATCCTCATTAATGTGGTACTTTTGTTATAATTGATGAACACATATTGAAGCATTGCTACTAACCATGGTCAATAGTTTGCATTATAGTTTACACTTTGCACTGCACATTTTTATAGGTTTTGATAAAATCTATAATGGCCAGTATCTGTCATTGTAATGACATTAAGAACAATTCCAATGTCCCAAAAATGCCCCATATTACACCTATTCTTCCCACACCCTTTCCTCAGAAACTCTGGTGACCACTGCATTTATATCAATGTTACAAGTCTTTCAATTGCTAGAATAATAATGTCTGCTTTAGTCCATACTTGTATTTCCTCCTTATGTTTGTTCACACCTAAATTTTGAGGATTTTAGGATGGTGATGCCCACTCAGCTTCTGATTGAGAGGGACTTTGAGCACATGTGTCAGCAGATGGAACTGTCTTCCTTTCAGTTGTGATACTCTCTGTTCTGGGGGATGGGTGTTGTCATCATCATCATTTTGTTAGTTGCCCTGGGCATGTCCGGTGACCTGGAGACTAGGTGTTGCAACTCTGCTGAGATTCAAGGCTCAACATCATATGAAGAGAATGAAGATTTAAGTCTCTGGTACATACATTTAATAAGTATACTGCTAATTATAGCACTATACATACAAATAAATGGGGCAGAAGAGCCATGTGTAGGGAAATTATAAATGAATCTAACTCTGTTATATTGAGGAACACATATTCCAAGGTAAGGCCTGCTGACAGGGTGCCAAATTCCTGAGCTTATCTGCCCTGCTTATAGTTTCTAGATGTCTCTAGAGCCCTCAGGACACCTGATGTTTGATGCATTGTTTACTGTGGCAGTCAATGAGATCCTCCTGAGAATTTCATAGGCATAACCTGTGGAATGACCTCCCAACTCACTTTGAAATCTCTTAGGGGAAGCAGATGTGGCTCAAGTAATTGGTCTCCCATCTACCATATAGGAGGTCCTGGGTTCATTTCCCAGGGCCTCCTGGTGGGGGTAGGCTGGCCCACACAGTGAGCTAGCCTATGTGGAGTGCTGGCTTGCGCAGAGAGCTGGCCTGCATGGGAGTGATAGCCCATGCAGGAGTGCTGGCATGTGCAGAAGTATTGGCCCATGCAGAGAGCTGGTACAGTGGGATGGCACAACAAAAGGAGACACAGAGAAGAGACAACAAGAGACACAGCAGACCAGGGAGCTGAGGTGGCACAAGAGATTGGGTGCCTTTCTCCCACTCCAGAAGGTCCCAGGATCAGTTCCCAGTGCTACCTAAAGATAAGACAAGCAGACACAGAGAAGCACACAGCTAATAGACACAGAGAGCAGACAATGGGAGGTGGGAAGGAAATAAGTAAATAAATACAATCTTTTAAAAAAATCTCTTAGTCATAAGAACTCATTTACATTTAATATTTCCCCCATTTTGTTCAAGGTCTTTTTCCAAATGCATCACAATTTGGTTCTTGTTAATAATCCCTCGGTGCCAAGGAGGCTTATCCCTGGGAGTCATGTCCAACACTGGGGGGTTCGGGTGGGAAGGTAGTGAGTTTGTATGCTGAAATTGGCATAGAGAGAAATCACATTTGAGCAATAAAGAGGATTTCAGGAGGTAACTCTTTGACAATATATAATACTAAGCTAAATTTTATTTTCACAATAACAAGGTTCATAAGAACAAATATCAATGTCAAGGGCCTGCTGTATTGGTTTGTCCTCCTTGCTAGGCACTGCACATGTACTCTAGGGGTTGTTGGCACTCTATTAGAGAATGTAGCAGGATTTCCCAGGACAGGGACTCAATATTTTTTGGTTATTTATTATGTGTCTCTCCATCCACCTAAATAACAGAGCATGACCCTTGAACTTATTCATATTCTATAAAGGCATGCCCCAAGTGTACCCCTCCCCACACATACCCCTGTCACTGACACCCCATACCAGTGATCCTCTCCTGCCACAGTTGTGACTATTTGAAATTCAAAGCATCCCTAAAAGCAAAGCCAAAAAATAAATGAATAAAAATAATAAAAAAATAACAATAAAAAGCAAATAAAATACAAAAATTAAAATAAAAATATAGTTAAATTTATTTCATTGTTTCTTACATCACCATGAGATATGCTAGCTTTAATGTACAGTGACAATTTCTTCTGTCTGTTCTCCCAGTGTCTCCTTTTTTTTTTTTTTTT
>JAQZBX010016766.1:0-36159 GCA_029593785.1 Cabassous unicinctus | reverse complement strand
AAAAAAAAAAAAAGATATTACTTTTAAAAATGCAAGCACTATAGGAAATAGCTGCTGGCTATCTTTTTTTCTTTCTTTCTTTCTTTCTTTTTTGTAAACAGTTTCAGGGGTAGAAAGGCCTATTTGATGTTTTACAAGCTTAACTCACTATATATGACAGGTCCCCAAAAGAAGAAGACATTATTTTTTAAAAATTAGAATATAAAAATTCTTCTAATTATCCAGGGATTAACCTCCAAATTCAACTACTTTGGTGTAGTATATTAATTGCCTGTGAATGTTCTCTGCAGCTGCCACTTGACAGCAGGGGGAGATCTAATACTGCTTTGTTTCTTCTCTGCATTTAGGAAAGGGGCTCATTTTTAATTTAGTTGTGAAAATTAATATTTAAATGCGATAAGCCTCGAAGTTCAATAGTGCCACCAAAATGAGTGTGCTTGATCAGTGTGCCAAAATAACATTAAAACTGATGATGAAACTTCTCAACCATCTTCATAAAATTCATTTTCTGTAAAAGTGATTCCATGATTATTCAAAACTTCTTTGAGCCATAGGAATACAAGATATGTATGTGAGTGTTTATGTGTATGTGTGTGTATACATTACCAATTTAAAAATGAAGAAACTGATTTGCCAACTTGTTTATAATCTTTCAGAGAGTTCACAAGAGCAAAATTTGCTCCCCGTAGTTGGAATCATTTTTTCCATTTTTCCAAGAATTCTATTCAATATAGCGTAATATAATTCTATATTGAATTTGTGCAAATATTGTTAAAGTGGGAGATGTGTTTTTTCAGAATATTATTGTCTAAATATGAGCACTCAAAGATTAAATGAGAGTATCTCCAAGAGCTAAAATCTTATATACCCAGATATAGTACAAATTAATCTATCATCTGGTATCAAGATGAACACTAAGATGACAAGGTAGTCCTTTCCAAAGTTTTGAAAATAAAAACTTTACATGTGAAAAACAAGACATGTTTACTGAAACAGAAGTTTGTACAAAGTAACTTGTGAAGCTCTCCATATCCTTACCATGAACTTAATCCCTAAAAATAATCTTTTGTTGTGCAGCAGGCCTTATTTGGCCAGCAAGTTTGTCTATCCCACCTCTAGACCATTGCTTCTCAAATTTTAATATGGATATGATTCACGTGAGGGCTATTATTAAAATGCAGATTTTGATTCAGTAGGTCTGGAATGAGGCTTGCACAAGAGGATTTCTAAATATTTCCAAGAAGCAGCTGTTGCTGCACCATGGAGCATGCTTTAATGTAGCAAGGAGATACTTCATTGTAGGCATGGACCATATGAATCTCTGATGCGCAAATTGCCGCTAACCTCTTTACTTTTCTGTCATCTAGAAATGACAGTGGAGGTCGTATATTTAATATTTTAGAGTCTTCATCAACCTGGGTCTCTGTATGACTGCATGGAGCAGAGTCCCATGATGCTAATGGAGAATAACAAATTGGATTTACAGGATTGAGAAATAAGATTTTATTGTATTAAGCCACTGAAATTTTGGGGTTTACCTAGTACATCAGTTAACCTTATCTTACTGATAAATATATATTGAGATTATTTTCATAAAAGACATTTTTACCAATAATGGTGAATTGCCCCTCTATAATTTTTAGCATTTTGCAAGAAAGAATATAAGATACATTCCACAAGTAGGTTTTCTATTCAAATTTTAAATGAAATATTACCAAATTGCAATTTTTTAAAAGACTGTATTGTTACATACCTGAAAGCATATAAAAATTATCTATTTTCCAAAATTTCCCTATCCATTTAGTATTTTTATTAATTTTTAAACTTTCACAGATTGATAGTTAAAAAGCAATATTGTTCTTTTCATTAGCAATCATTTTTGTTCATAGTGATTTACAACATTATTAGACATTTACCAATTTGTCAGCTAATTTACCTGGTATTACCCATTTTTCTATTAGGTATTACTTTTCTTTTGATTTGTATGAGTTATTTATACAATTTATCTCATTGCTCATGGACTCTGTATTTGCAAATTTGCTTACTTGCTAAAATTATTTGTAACTTCCAAATCATTACTCACAGAACTTTTGGGTCTTTCTCGAACATGCACAGAGCTGTGAGAAATTTCAGTTGTCCAAGGCTCATGTTCCCAGTCGCATTTGAACAAGATGACATGGCATTCTTGTTCCAGCTATCATACTGTAACAAGTGTCTTTTTTTATGGTACAGTTAATTGCATTTTTTGTGCTCTTTTTTGATGATTTCACTGCTTAAAATGACCCCTAATTATAGTGCTGATGTGCTGTCTATGTTCCTACATGTAAGAGCTGTGAAATACAGAGAAAATATGTGTTTTAGATAAACTTCTTCAGGCATGAGTTTTAGTGCTGTTGGCTGTGAGTTCAATGTTAATGAGCCAATAATGTATTTTTATTAAGGTATCTTTAAACAGAAGCAAGACTATGTAATGAGATTGGTTGATGAAAATGCTGTGGCCAGAGGCTCACAGGAACCTAACCTTATATTTCCCAGGAGCAATAGTTCAGTATTTGCTAATTCAGTGTTCGTTGCATCTTTATAGAAGTAAATGCCACAAATAATGCGACTCAACCATATATCATTGATTCTAACACTTTAAGTGTTATATGTTACAGTTATTGAGATTTTTATTTATTTTCAGCATCAAAATTTAAAATAAATATGTAGTCTGAGTTGGCAATCTTTTCCTATTTCGCACCTGGACAACAGTTTCTTAAGATTTATAGGTAGAGGAGAACTTGGGCTCCATGATGTGGTTTTCAAATGAGTCCTGAAATTAAACATTATATTATAGAAGTGTTAGGAAGCTATATTGTTCTTCCTACTCCTTTCCATACCGAGCAATGGGCTCACTGCCCAATACACACAGAATCCAATATTGTGACATCAGGCTTTTGAGAAAAGAAAGAGTTTCATAGGGAGGTCAACCAGCAAAGAGACAGGAGGCAAGCTCAAATCTGTCTCCCCGGTCCAAGAACTAAGGGAGAATTATAGGATGGAAACAAAGGGAGTGGAGATAGTGATGGGGATTAGTTTGGCATATTCTGACTGGTTGTTTATAGGACTGTTTATATATGGTAGAAATATGCCAGCAGCAGCAACTTATCTTCCTTTGAGGGACTCCTTGCATTTCATTTGCTTCCACGACTCCTCACCCCCATAATCTTGGTACTGAGGAAGGTGATTTTTTTGTTCCTAGTGTCTCAGGGATCATTCAGAGGCCAGGATGCACTTGCTCCACCGGTGGCTGAGTATGACGGCGGCTGCGGCTAAACTTGACAATCTCAGGAAAAAATTTTAGTAATGGCAGAGGAAGAAATTCTGATCAGTTGGTTTTGGCCTGGATCTTGAAATTTAGTTGGGACTCCCAGCTATCTGCCATTAGTTTCACTTTTCCCAGAATAAAATTAAATAGCAAATCAATAAAATTTTATTCATTAAAATTTGAACTGAACAGTGAATCTTGAAATATATTTAGAAATTCCAGGTAATTGTTTTTTTCAGCAACCCACATACATTTTCCTAAATATCAACTTTTTTTATTTCATCTCAGGTCAAATTTAGAATCTCCTCTAAAAGAACAGGACAGCGTTAGTTGCCCTCTTCATCCAAGGTTTAAATGCAGCCATCTCTGGGGACTAACCTGATTGCTTGATGACATTCTGAATGTGATTTTCTGAACCCCCCCCCCCAATGTTTAGCTTAAACATATTTGTCCTTATTCTGTGCCTAAGGAAAAGAGGGGACATCTGGCCACCAGCCTCCACATAATCAGCTTCATATTAGAAGATTGTCCCTTTGCCTTCTGCTTATGTTGGACCATTAAAATCCAATTCTATATCTACGCACCACAAAATTTCAAAAATGGATAAAAACAAAGTCTTCTTCCATTGGTGACTTGCTACATGCAATGTGGAGTAGGTCATTAGGAAACAGGAATGATCAAACCACAAGGGGTTTTCTATAGCTGAACATAAATTCGAAAGCAAGGCATATATTTTAACACTTGCCAAGAGGCAAAGATTTATAATGGAAAGTCCAAATAGAAAGAAATATAAATGAAAATGGATTTGCAATGTCTAAAGGGGAGAGGAGATGTGAACATTGTCATTCCCAAATCTCTCTATGGCAAGGAATTGTCATTTCAAAACTTTTTTTTTCCGTGGATGACTGAGATCTGATAAATAAAATCTAATAGGTCCAACATGGAGATTCCCATGCTATGCCCCAAATCAGCAAAACCAAAAATCCAATCATCTTTAAATTTCCTGTAAATGTCCAGCTGGCCCAGAAAACCAAATTTAAATATAGCCCAACAGTTATTGTCAGCTAACTTCCTCATTCTTAGGTCAGCCAAATGCCTTGTTCCTAAGCAACTACTTGCAAAAGCCATATTAGGAAATGTGGTTTACACCAACCAATAAAAATTCTCTCCCAATGTACTCGCTTATTCTGCCTGTAAAAATCCATTGCTCTCTTTGTTCAGGGGAACTCCTCTCTACCTCTTGGCGATTGGAGTCTCCCCAGTTCATAAACCAATTCAATAAAACTCTGAGGTCTACCAAAAATTTGCTCAAGTTTTATTTTAACAGATCCAAATGTTAGAAATGATCAAGAAAATAGTTTATGAAGAATGGTCAGCTCATCTGACATTTGCAAAAATTGTAAGTAGATACAGCCTTCTGTGCACCAAAAAGTTAAAAGGAACATTACACAGCCTGACTAAGCCAGTCTGATATATTTTTAAAAATACTATAAATCAGAATAGAACAAAGAAACGTATTTCAATGAAGTGCTGCTCCAAGTATAATGCAATTCCTCTGCTGGTAGCCCATTAAAAAGTTGATAATGAAGCTTGATTGTAGAAATGTTTGGGGAGGAAATATACACTAGTAGGTTAGCTGCAGTCCTGTAGGGATCCGTGAGAAGCAGACTTTGAGATAGAGATTAACATGTAGAAATCTTATTAGGAATGCTCCTAGGATCAAAGTCTCTGGAAAAGAAAGAAAGAAAGGATTGGGCAGAGGAAGAAGTGAAACTGTGATGAAGTTTCAATGGGATCCTCAATCAATCCTACAAGTAATCCTGAAGATGGATAATGCTTCAAAGCTGTCCCAGGTTGGAAGAGTCTGGTATTTGTTCTCCCACATGGATTAATTATGGGGTGCAGGCTGTAACTGAAAGGAGGAATGACCTCAGGAAAACCCCAAAGAGGTGAGGCAACATAGGGCTGTACAAATAAAAAGCAAGTGGCATGTTCTGACAATGTAAATAACTGTATTACTCTATGTTTGTCATATTGAATCCAATAATATTTTATTTCCAAAGCTTCTTTTTGATGTGTAATTAAGTTATGCATTTGCCAATAATACTTCTTTTTATTATTACTTTCAGAAATTCTTCTTCTTCTTAACCCCACACATTTTAAAGGGAGATTATTAAGGACCAATAAGTGGGAGAATGTTTCACCAGTCTATAGAGGCATTTTCAAAATCTGAGAAAAGGAACAGTTCCACTGCAAGGGTCCATAGCATGAACTGGAACAGGCATACTCTGGTTTCCCAGTAGTCTTGGGAAAACTGTTGCACAGACCCTCAAATTGAGGCTCAAATCATTATAGCTGATTTTCTGGCTAAACTAGACAATTTATAAATTAGACTGAGCTTTGTTGGACTGCCACTTAATAGCTGCATCTTTTTTTCCAGGTCACTTAAATTATTTGAGTTTCAGTGTCCTTATTTGGTAAATAGAAATAATGATTCCTCTCTTACTGTGATGTGAAATTTAAAGAAAGCAACACATACAAAACATTCAGCTAAAGGCCTGGTCATTAATAGAAACTAAATAACTGTTAAATATTGCTATAAGGAGAGCAAAAAGGGGAATATGAGAGCAACATAGGGTTTCCTATCTATCAAAGATGGTGCTAGTTGCTTTAAAAAAAGAAACAAATTTAAAGCTCATAGCAACTCTGTGGGGCCAGTAGTATTATATCCGTTGTACAGATAAGAATATGAGACATGGAAAGATTAAGTAATTTTCCAATATTTACCCTGCTTCTTAATGGTGATTAGGGATTCAACCCAAGAAGTCTGGCTCCAGGGTGCATGTGATTAACCATTATACCATTCTGCTTCTCCATGGTAAATTCTCCTTATTTCTCAGGAGTTGTAGTTGACACCAGTCACTTGCTTAACATAAAAACCTACAATTAGGTTTTTAAAAAATTGTGTTCAAGTATAGAAAGAAATCTGTTTACAAGTTTTGAGTTGCCATAATTTAATATTAGCCAGCAGCATAACCTACTTTCTAAGCAGGAAAAACTGTCTCAGAAGCCATTATTATGACTGGGAACTACATCAAAGGAGATTGCAATCATATCATGTTTTATGCCAATCTTATGCCATCTAAGAGACAATGTTTCAGTGTAACATGAAAGGCAGCAACGGCAACAAAAACACCTCCGGGGACCAGGGAAAGGAGATTTCCTGAAGCCATGTATTTTAAGAACAACGAAAGGAAAGCAGGTGTGTAATGAAATATGAGAAAATCTGGCATGTTGAAAAATATATAGCTCTCCACTGTGCTTTTCTACACAACAGAATTGGACCAGTGGATAAGAGTTACAGAGAAGCTGATTTTAACCCAATATAAGAATTTTTCCAACAAGTGATACCCAACCAGGGATTTTGAAAGAAATGTTTCTAGCACGTTCAAATAGAGGAAATGATTACCACCTTGCTCAGAAATACGATAGGATGCAGGCAAGCTGATTTGACAAAACGGTTTCTCTTAACACTAACATTGAATAATACTGAGACACTAAGATAACTATAAGGAAAAGGAAATCGATATGTACTGAAACCTACTGGGTGCCAGACACTTTGCTAGTGATCGAGTATCTGCTTTGGTATTTATTATCTGTGTAGTATTGGGCCAGTAACTTAGTCATTCTGAGCTACTACTTCATTTGTAAAACAGGAAAAATAGTAAAGCTCACAATTGCAGATCGATTGTTCAAAATATGGGTTGTTGTCCACATTACTGGAAGTATGGATTTCAGTCCATAGTAATCATGGATGTGCAAGAAATCTGCACTATATGTGTGTGTGTGTGTGTGTATATATATATATATATAATATATAATGTAATGTGTCAAGCACAATTTATAAGGTTCATTCCCAGGTTATTCAGCTGCATCTACCTGAAAGGTCTTCAGCCAACATAAAGGGCCTCATTTCCCAGCACCATCAATTTATTCTGCCTCCCAGGCTGAGCAGAGACATCATGCAACTATCCCTTCTAAAGGTCTCCTTTTCTCTCAGACTCCTCAAACTTCTCTGTGAGCCTCCTACTACCCAAGAGTCTGCCAGGGAATCAGAGTGCAGGACATTTCTCTCCTGGTCCTATAAGTCTCATCAGTGTCTCTCTCTCTCTCTCCTCACCCAATCCTGAGAATCTTCTCTAGTCTTAGAGAAAAATCCTTTTCCCTTCCAGTTCCTCCCAATATTTCATTTACACAACAAATTTCTCAGTTTAGGCTTTTAGAAAACAAATATGTGGAGATACTCAGGTATTCTCTATTTTCTTCCCATTTCAGTTGAATGTTGGGAAAGGTAAATGCGGAAATACAAGAAGGAAAAAGAACATAATATTTCAAACATATTATACAAATAGTATTAATTCTTTATCCCCAAAACCATTTGAAGTTGACATTATTATCCTAATTTTACAGATGAGAAACCAAAATCCAGGGTTTAAATAATTTCTCCAAACTAGTATGAAGATATAACTACAATAATTTCGCTCTAATGAATTTTGATTGCCACTGTATCTTCTTCATTGATATCATTAGATACCACTAGTGTCATATGATAGACAACAGTTTCAGTTTATTTAACCTCAGATAACCTAAGAGTGATGATAGTACTTTCAAAAGGATTGGCAAATAAATTGACTCAAAATAGGAGCATTTCCATCATTCAGGAAAGAAAAGTTTCTCTCTTTTTGTTTCAGTTTCCAAAAGGAAATTTAATCAGTGATGTCACAATGCCATAAACAAAGAAAAAAATGGGAAGCAGTAAAAATCCAGAATTTCCCTATAGAAATAGCTCAAATACCCAAATGGGTCGAAGCTGTACTAACCGGATTACCTTTGTGACATAGTAATGATTATGCTGGTCAATCCATGGAATAGTGCAGTATTTTTCCATTTTAGGGGTAATGAACAGAATGATTTTAAACAAAAGAGAAGAGGATTCAGGAGTAAATACTTCACTCATTTTAAGCACAAGTGCTGGTTCTCAGTAAATATTTACTTCATGTACATTTTTACATAGGTGTATGCAGGGTGCATTAGTTATCTATTGCACCTCTTTCAAACCAGTGAGTTAAAATAATAAACATTTATTAGCTCACAGTGGGTCTCTCAGTCAGGAATTTGAGAATGACTTAGGCAGACGACTCTTCCTCATAGACATGTGGTTGCAGCCAAAATGTTAGCCAGAAGTGCAATTATCTGATGGATTGAATTGGGGCTGACCAATCAGCTCTCAAGATGGCTCTCTCATATGGCTTTGACAGGAGGCCTCAATTCCCTACCACGTGGACCTCCGCATAAGGCTGATTGTGTATCCTTATGGCAAGACAGCTGGCTTCTCCCAGAGCAAATGATCCAAAAAGGAGAGCAAAACACACGCCTCAATGTCTTTTCTGAATCAGCCTCAGATTTCACATTCCATCACTTAACACCATTTCTTATTAGTTACACAAGTCATCCCTATTCAATGTGGGAAGTGACTAAAGAAGGATGTGAATATCACCTTGGAGGCTGGCAACCACAAACTGTTACAAGGTAATATATTTTCCTTACTATATGTCACAGTCAAAGTAAGTTTTGAAAACAAAATGTAGAAAACTGAAGACTTCAGTTTGGAACCTAATTCTTCTATCATGAGTAAATAATTTAATTTTTGAGCCTAGTTTTCTTATCTATAAAATGTGAATAAAAGTATCTGCCTTTCTTTCTTTGAGTTCATGGTGGTAATGCTAACTTTATTCAAGACTGAGACTACATGTCTCGTCATAGAGTAAAATTCATTTGTTCCCTTAGAATCTCCAGTATATTGTTAGCACTATTAATCCTTAAGTAAAGCTGTCATGGAAGACATACCTGGGTTTCATTATTGCAATGTGGATTCAATTAAAAAAAAACAAAACAGAAAATATATAATGTTAAGTATCAACAGCATGTAAAATACTACTGTTTTTCAAGATCCATTTTTCATCATTTTATTCCTTATCCTACTGGGCTTGTCACATTTTGGGTACATTTGATTTTCTGTCCCAAGTTTTTTAAAAAACTGCTACAAATTTGAACATAAACTGTAGAAGAGCTATGATGAAAACAACAGCACCCATAGGTACAATGATTTGTAGCTATTTAATTTATTTGAGACAGTGATAAAATGGTATATAATTAAACAAACATTTTACTTACTAAAATGTTTCCATACTTTGTGGTGAATAGATGTAGTGAAATATAAAATGAGAAAGAAAGAGATAGACAGTCATAAAGAATTTAAATTGTGTGGACAATTCTTCCTGCCATTCTCACCAATGGCCACCTAATTGAGTGTGTTTTATTTTGTCTGTAATTTATTTTTAGTATAAAAAAGTGCAAACATTAACTTTAACCTATGTCCTAGGGAAAGATATTTAACATTTTAGTTATCATTTGAAGTCCTCTAAGAAGAAATCCACCCTAAGGAGATGACTTCAGCAAGTATCATAGGGGTCTCTGATCAGTAGAAAGAATGTCAGAAATTACTTTTCTTTGGTGAAATGAGTAATATTCCAGAAAATGTAATTGCCTGGAAAAATGGTATTACCCATAAGGCCTGTGCACTGGCTATTACTTCTGTTGGAATTTTCACCCTAATTCCCTCACCTACTTCAAATCTTTGTTCAAAGGTTATTTTCTGAATTTGGTTGATCTTGACCACCCTATTTTAAATGCTACTATCACTTCTCCTTGGAACTCTTGATTCCCCTTAACCGATTCTATTTTCTTCCCTTTTCCATATCATTCATTGCTTTCTAACATAATTTCGGATTCACTATGTTTTCATTGTCTGTCTCCTGTATACTTCACGAAGGCATACATTTTTTTTTTTAATGTGGAACTCCAGTTCACATTGCCATTCAATAGGTGATCAATGATCATTTCTTGGATAAATAAATGAATAAGTACTATTGCTCTTTGCTCTTCTCCCTTTACTCTAACACCTTTTTATACCCAAATCTATATGTAGGTATCTATAATTATGTAGACTTTGTTAGATTTTTTTTCCTTCCACTTAAAAATTGCCTTTTATTATCTCTTTTGTGATGAATTCTCCTGGTTTAGCCTAAAGGTGAAAAACATTAATAGGATGTGTAATCTTCTATCCCATAAAACAGTAATTGTGAATCTCAATATAATAAATAAAAGCAAAGGAGTCTGCAAAAATTGCATAATTTCAGCTCAAATCCTCAAAAATTCAATTGCTAGTCTGGGAACACTCCAAGTGGTGGTATTTAGACTTGATAATTAAATTGTAGTCATTTGTTTTCCTAAAGAATAACAATGATTGATTCATTAAATCTAAATATTCCTGTAAAGACAGCTTTATCTGCATTTACACAACTCAGATTCTCATCTTAATTTATGTAACTGTTTACAAAGTTATTATGTACTGTTTTTTAGGCTAAATTCCCTTTTATATGTAGCAGTAATTATTGTAAAAATCTGACAACAAGTTGCAGATGAATCTCCCTGCTACAATAGATGATTTGTCTTCCTTGGCATATACAAAGTTTCTTTATCTGTCCAAAATTCATTCATCTGTATGCAAAATTTGAACTACCAAAAATAAATAGGAAAAAGAAAAGAAAAGAAAAGAAAGGGTGGTGGAAGTGAAGTGTGGCCAATACCACTTTACAGTTCTTATGTCAAATATTCTATATTAACCTCTTGATTTTTTCATTTTAGCTAAACTTTAAAAAAAAAAACAAACCTGGGCACTATTGAATTCATTAAATTTAAAAGAAAAGAGCAAGGGATATTAATCTTTTTCTCCAAATTGCATTTTAAAAGGGTGTGAATTGACTTCCTTGTGGTGGCTATACACAGAGTCACATTTTACAAAGAAAAGGGAAGAATTGAAGTAATTTCCTTTAAAACTCAAAGCATAAAAAGTCACTTTCATCTCAGATTTTGATGCAAAGGTATTTGAAGTGTTCAGAACATTGCAAGAAATATCTCATTTAACTCTGTTTAGACACAATAATATTAGGTTTGATTCCTTTACCTCTCTGTAGAAGGACCACAAACATTAGGTTGGAATTCAATTCTACAAGCATTTATAGAGAAGATACCATACAGAAAACATGATGGCAAATGCTGGCAGGGGAGAATAAGAGTGTAGATAAAAGAAAAGGCCCCTATAGTAAATGTATTTATCAAACTAAGCTACAGAAGCAGAATGAAAGAAAATTTTGTAGACTGCTGTTTCCACACATTATTATACAAAGTCTTAAGAGACCATCACTCCATTGTTAAGGTGCTAGAAATCATGCAGCTTTGCCTCAAAGACAAGGGGGTTGGTGATTAACTGGAAAAGGGCCAGGAAGAAACTTTCTGTGGTAATGGAAATATTCTGTATCTTTTTCTGAATAGCGTTTACGGAGATGATTAGATTGAACTGAATACCTGGAAGCTGTGGATTTTATTATATTTATATTACAACTCAAAATTAACCATTTCACCAAATAGCTTCATTAAGTATATATGTAACTGAAAATTATATCATGAGCAAGCAATCGACCTTCTCATATTTCCCTTTCTAGTCATCAATCCCAAGATTTAAAAGTGCATTAATAGAAATTCAAGACCTGTAAAGTGTTCACGGTACATTTCCAGATTTAGCCAACATCAGCATTACTTTTAAGATTTAGTGAAAGAAGAGACAGAGACTGAGGGGATGGGGGGGGCGGTTAGGTGGTGGTGGTGGTAAAAAAAAATTTGTTCTCAGGCAGCAAAAGAAGAAACTAAAGCTAAATTGATTGTATGAGTTCTAAGCAGGCCATGGGTCACACTTACCTTCTTACCTTTTCTTTACTTGTCCATCTAAAAATATTCCATTCATCTTTCACTCCTAAATCTAAGACATTGATGCTGATTTTGTGCTTCTTCTGTGTTTGTATTTGTCTGTATTATAATTTTTCACATGGTCATCTCATTACCAGACTGTCTGCTTCTTGAATGTGTGGATGATATTGTTTTATCTGTGTTTTCCCAGCATCTGGTACCTTGGAAAACAATTGATATGGGTGGAAAAAATCATTTAAAAATTGTTAAAATTGACAAAAATACTCAATGCCATATAATATTTTTATAAAAACATCAAAAAGAATAATTCAGAAAAGTCAGCTAAAGGGGGTAATTTCTGACATAATGAGGAGAGTTTTAATAGCATAGTAATAACTTAAGAGAGATTAGAGGAAGATGCTTTTATAAGGAATTGATTATTAGAAGGTAAATTTAATGTTATCACACCAAATAAAATTTTGGCAATAAATGAAAAAAAATGAGCTAAATAGTAAAAGAAAGAGTATCAAAGCCAAGAGAGGAGGTTAAACAAGAAGCTTGAACTAACTGTAAAAGCAAGGTTCCTCTAAATTTTGGGAGAGATATAACCCAGATCATGGCTATTGGCTCTAGGGACAGAGGAGCGCCTCTTTCTCCTTTTTCCTTTTAGGAGTAAGAGAACCAACAGAATTTCTTCCTCTCAGACTAGAGAGGAGGCTAGATAAAAACAGATTTAATGAATAACAACAACATATTAATACTAATTTACAATATTTGTAGAGGCTTTATATATCAGCACAGCGTTAAATTCATTCAATCCTCACAACAGACCAATGTGATAGATTATATTTATCTGCTTTTTACAGAAGAGAAAACTTGAGCTGAGAGATGTTAAATAATCTTCCCTAGGTCACAATGCTAGAAAGTATTAGATTCATATCAAGTCACCACTACACTTCCGTATTTCACTCTTGCACTCTGCCAAGTTTTATGCCAAGAACTCAACACATGTTATCCTTAGACATTCTTAATTGTTTGATACCCACTCCCTTTTATTTTTTCCCTGTATTGCAGGGGCTGAATGCCTGGGAACTACATTCCTCCAATGGGAAGCAATTGAAAGAGATTTGGAAGGCAAAAGAGAATCAGAAGCTATCCTTTTCTTCTTACAACCCAGAGGACAGATGGTAGAACTTAGCAGATGCTAGCTTTTGCAGTGGTCTCAGTAGTTTTGGTGAAAATTACTCTTCTTGGGCCTTCTGGCTACTTTGGCCATTGGTAATCCACACCTGGAAGGCCTAGGAGGCCAACTTGAGAGCTGGAGGTGAACTTCTCTGCCTTTTGCTCCTCCAAGCTTTCCAACAGTTTATAAGCAGTTAATCCCTTGTATAAAAATCCCTTCTTGCATGAATCCTAGAAGATTTATGTTTTCCCTACCCAAATCTGATGCTGATTCTTATAATTAATGCTTCGTCCCCAGTGAGGTTAGTGATCAGAAGTCTGCAGACTTCATCAAATATTTTTTCCTCTAGAGAAGTCAAAGTACTAGAGTCGGCCTTAAGCCAAAGAGAATTTGGTCAAATATTGGCAGACCAGTAAGAAATAAGTGACATTACATGCCTCTTATGTAGATATAGATGCCCTGAAAACTTCACTAAGTTAATACTAAAAATGGTAGTCAAATTGACAACTTTATATTTGGGCAACTAAACAACCATATTTGCTTTGATTTGAAGAGGAAAAAATGTATGAAAGTAGATATTTCTAAAGATATTAACAGAAATAGATTTTACATTTAGGTTAAATAAAAATAATTATTCTAATAATAACTGTGCATAGTTGAGCTGACCTTTAGTTGCTACATCTTTATGTCCTTTTGATCTTTTCTGCCAATAAGATGTTCTGACATAAATGTATATTTTATCTAAGTAAAGATGATAGAAGAGAATCATAGAGCGTAGGGTACACATATATCCTCAAGCAGAAAGTGGTAATATGTTTGATAGGGATGTAAGTCAAACTTTAATACCTATAAACTTCTTGGGATGGTCTTGCTTTTATTTATTTTTTTCTAATATGAACATGTACAATAGGCAATATTATCCACCACCCTTAAGGAGCTTAAACATTATTTTCTAAGTCCTCATTTTCTTATTATTTAGCGAGATTCAATAAAGCTAAAAGAAACACTTTCCCTTAGGTGTTGTGATGGTTAGAAAGCAAATTATTTGACAAATTGGTCATATGGCTGAATTAACATGGATAGGCTCTATTTTAGCACATACCCTGGGATGTACAGCTCAATCAAACTAAGGAATGGCAGTAATATAAGGACATGTGCTATAAATGGGCAGTTTGGCAAAGCATTTAATGATAATTTTGCTGGATATTGCAGTAAAGAGAAAAAGAAGTTAACACTTCAGGCCTGAAGTGTTCTTTTTGCAAATATTTACAATGAGGTGATTAAAGGATCCTTTGTTCTTTATTTGTGCCATTTAACCATTTGGGACTTTGTACAGAAACATTTACCAGCAAATGTTTATGATTCAGAAGACAGTTACCTTTTATTTATTGTAGTGTAATTTTAGGGGAAGAGAAGAGAGAAATTTCTCTATAGTAAGTGTTATAGTTGAGATCATAGTTTAGCTGAAAAATCAGATTTCAACCAATAATCTGAAGTATTATGTAAAAAATCAAAATGTGTATTCTTAATACAAAATATATTTTATATCAGATATTTTAGAAACTATATTTGTACCTTTATTTAATGTTAAAAAGATATGACTTCAACTTCTCAGTTAAATGTATGGTTTTCAATCATTTTTAAAGCAACAGAACATTTAGAAATATAACAAAAATTATGTAGTTAAAAGTGTATTTATCATAATTTCTTAATCATTTACTTTTGATATGCTATGAGATATAAATTAAAACAGATAGATAAATCTATAGGTTTTTAGGCTTAAAGTAATTTTCATTTTTTTAAATTTTTATTAATGAATTTTTTAAATGAAACATTAAAACCCAGAATTGAATATCTAAGGAATGTATCTACGTATATATCCTCACGGTTAGAAGGCAAGCCTCTTACTGGGGTCTCTTAAAGATAATGCTCAGCTAGAATTGGAGGTTGAAGAAGGAGTGGAGACTTAAAGATGCCATAGTTGAAGAGGTAGTCCAAATTGATTGGGAAGAGGTTGGTGTTCTCCTATGGAAAGATAATAATGGATAAGTATGGCAAAGGTCTGGGGTTTGGGGCATCCATGTAAACAGCCCTTCTTCACAGTAAAACAGATGACAGAGTTGCATCAGGTTCCAAATCCAAGTTACATATTCTATTGGAAGATCAATACTTTTTATAGAACCTAGTGGTTTATTTATTGCAAACAAATTTACTACATTCATTCAAAACAAATAAATTGTATGAAATACAGCTTCAAGTGGAAGATCAATATTTTTAGACATGGCCCGTGTCTTTCATTAAGAAGACAGAAAATATTTGCAGGTGCCACATCCTTGATGGTAGAAGAAAAGTGACGTCCTCTTGGCTTAGAGCTACTTTCTCTGAAAAGATTTGATAAATAAATCTTCCAGGAGCTTGCCTTTGAAGAAAGATCATCTTTTGGTTTGCTTGTCTCTCCAGGTTGGTAGCTGGTATATCTCTCCATAAAAAGTTCTTGCTGAAATAAAGTAATTAAGTAGTCATGGACTGTCTTTTTAAAATATGAGACTTTTATGAGAATTTCCCTGTTTTTTCTTTGTTTGTTTTTGTTTTCTATCATTTTTTCTCCAGTTCTTGAATTCTGCCCTAGTGTATTTTAATCTCCTCTGATGCTTTCTGCTCTTTCTCTCCTGGTTCTTTTCCAGAATCTTCTTATTTAGAACAGATATGGCATTCTGTTGGTGGAGATGGTTAAGCCTCTCTACTTTGGATTATGATATTGCACAAATTACAATTTTGAGCTTTTCTATTCTTGGATTAGCATCATTTAGAGCTCTTTTCTCTCTGAGCATTTAACAAATATTTCTCATAAAACTTGAAATATTCCTATTGAATTATAGATTTCCATTATTTTTGTACTTCTCTTTTCTCTTTTCCCAAATTAACTTGGTTATTTTCTACTTGAATTTTATTTCCAATCCACCTAGTGTTTGTTTAAGCCTTTACATTTTCAGAGTAAATTTTTTTGCTCTCTTTTCTCCAAAAGCTGTCTTTATAATTTGATCTTCCACTCATGATCTTAAATCACATTAAGAAGTTCTTTGTTTTGAGATTTTTTTTAAAATTAGTTTTCTTAATTTTTAAAGAAGCCTTAGATTACAAAAATGTTACATAAATAAGGGATTCCCATATGCCCAACTCCCTCCCCCTCCCACACTTTCCCACATTAACAATATCCCTCATTAGTGTGGTACATTTGTTACAATTGATGAACACATATTGAAGCATTGCTACTGTAGATTACAGTTTACACTTTGTCCTGCACAATTCTGTAGGTTATGACAAAATATACAATGGCCTGTACCCATCACTGCAATGTCATACAGGACAACTCCAATGTCCCCAAAATGTCCTCATATTACATCTATTCTTCCCTCTCCCATCCCTCAGAACCTCTGATGTCCACTGCATTTATATCAATAAGATTTCTTCCATTGCTAGAATAATAATAAGTCTATAGTAGAATAATAATAAGTCTACTTTAGTCCATTGTTCATTCCCCAATCTTGAGGGTTTTGGGATGGTGATGCCCACTCTGCTTGTAATTGAGAGGAAGCTTAGATACCATGAGGCAGATGGATGGAACTATCTAGCCTACAGTTGCAGACACTTTCTTTAAAAACTTTTGTGCTTCAAAGGAGTTTGTTAAGAAAATAAAAAGGCAGCCTACTCAATGGGAGAAAATATTTGGGAACCATCTATCAGATAGGTGCCTAATATTCAGCATATATAAAGAAATTCTACATCTTGAAAATAAAAAAGACAAACAACCCATTTAAAATACAGGCAAGTGATTTGAATAGACACTTCTCCAAAGAGGAAATAGAAATGGCTAAAAAGCACATGAAAAGATGCTCAACATCCCTAGCTATTAGGGAAATGCAAATCAAAACTACAGTGAGATATCATCTTACACCGTTAGACTGGCGGCTATTAAAAAAATAGAGGACTACAAGTGTTGGAGAGGATGTGGAGGAAAGGGAACACTTATCCACTGCTAGTGAGAATGTAGAATGTGCAGCCATTGTGGAGGACAATTTGGCAGTTCCTCAGGAAGCTAACTATAGAACTGCCATAAGATCCAGCAATCCCACTGCTGGGTATATACCCAGAAGAATTGAAAGCAGGGATACAAACAGATATATGCACACCAATGTTCCTGGTAGCATTATCTACTATTGTCAAAAGTTGGAAGCAACCCAAATTTCCATCAACAGATGAATGGATAAACAAACTGTGGTAGATACATACAATGGAGTACTACTCAGCTGTAAGAAGGAATGTAGTAATAACATATGGGATAACATTGATGAATCTTGAAGACCTTATGTACTGAGATATTTTTAAAGTATATTCTCAAATTGCTATTCATTCAATTGGTAATGTCTTCTTACTGTTAAGAAAATAGTAATAATCATGAGATCTCAGAAAATCAAGAAAACCAGGACCAAATGTTGGACCTCTCAGTGTTTCAAGTTCTTTGTGATCATTCTCTATTTCCAAATATCATACCATTGTGATGAAAGATCCTGACACTCTAAACTCATTCCTGGAGAAAAATATCACTGGGTAGACCGTGAACTCTTTTTCTAGTGAGGTATTATATTCTTTGGATAAGTAAGTTCACATGGCACTAGTTCAATTTATTCACCTTTGAAATAACTGGGATTCAACTCATTATGTGCTCCTCAAATTATGGCTGAAGTGTCCACAGGGACATGAGATAATATTACAGGGTATACAAAATGTCATAGAAAAAATTTGGGTTATCTTGTCAAATCAGAGAATGAATAAAAGGCAATGAGTTGGTCAAGTTCCTGGTATGCCAATTTATAAGGAATGCTGAATTATCAGGAAATATGATGGAATAAAAATGTTATTCAGGAAAAGCATTATTCATGTGTTAAAAGAATACAAAGGGGCATGCTTGTGTAACAAGAGATGGCAGCTAAATTGTCTTCTACTAGGGTGAGTCTCCATTTGTTGGTCATGTGTAGAGTTTTTGTTTTGCCTAAGGGAAAGTTAAGATTTGGATATACAGATAAATGCTCTGAACACAAGAAAGTTACCCCCACTCTGAGTGCTTCAACCAGAGGCTCTCATTCTCTGCTTTTGTCCTGAACAGAGCTCAGCTTCTCCTCTAAATATGTGCTGAATAAGATTATTATATATTGCTTAAAGGAATGCAAATTTATTAGCCTATTCGAGGTAATAAATTTTTAGATGACTAGAGTTGTCATCTCTCTTGATCAATCTGAAGCCTCAATGGATATATTCAATAAAATGCAGAATGGGCATGATTTTTTAGATAAATAATTCATATTAAAAGAGATTCCTCCTAGAGCTGTTTCAGGCACTGTCCTCCGTGACTAATTTATTCTCCTTCGCCTTTAGAGACATTCTATAAAGGAGTTTGTAAAGCTCAGTTCCCTTCTAGCTGTATGATTTTATAATTGCTTACTCACTATGCTAATTTACAGAACTACAAGCTAAACTTGCAGAACAAAACTTGAAATTAGAAATAGTAAGTTTAAGGGGAAAAAAAGTTACCATTGAAACCATGGGCAGGCTAAAATCAGTTTGTAGGGATGTCCTCTATTCTTGTAACCTATTCTTTTGAGCTTGTTTTGCAGGCAGCCAAGCTTAACTGCAGGTCATATATCCTGAGCATGCCACTCTTGCCTTTAGATGACCTTTGAAACACAGGAACAAAGGTCACCTGTTGCAGAACCCAAATTGTGAGGACAGAGAAACACTGGAAGCAAATAAAATGTGAGAGGTCCTTCAATAAGGAAGATTTGCTTTAAAATCCACTCTACCACATAGGGACAACTCTATAGTTAACCAACTGGACTGTGCCAAGTTAAACCTCTCCACTTCTGTCCCCACCTCTCACTTCCCATTCCTATAAAATCTCCCTTAACTCTCAGAATGGGAAGACAGATTTGAGCCTTGCATCTTGTCTTCTTGATGGTTGACCTTATTATAAAACTCTTTTCTCAAAATCCTGATATCATAGTATTGGCCTCTGTGTGCACCCATGCTCAGTAACACCATTTACCATGGCAGTAAATCTATAGAATTCATTGCCCAAGAGTGGCTACAAAGTCAACAGAGACCATAACTTAAGAACTTTAACTCATGAATATCTAAAGATGCTAGTAGCAATTCTTAAATTTGAAGTGTCTATTAAGTCATGTGAACATTTTTCTTGAAGAACACATTCCCTCAGTCAGAGGAGGAATACTGGGAAATATGAAAATGAAGCTTTTTTAAGGGTTTAGAAAAGTTGCCCTGAATGTGTATACTCTTCTCTTGGCAGTGGTTTACAATCTGATTTTTGATATAAACCAGCTCTCAAATGTAGGTGGTTTGTCTGGTGCCAGCTAACTGGGTTTTACTAATAAAACATAATTACCAGTAACACATTATTTCTAGGAAAGCAGGCACAATTTTCAATTTGCACTCAAATGTTCTTAAAAACATGATAGAAAGATTCTTTGTTACAACTTTGACTGTCAAGTAAAGTGGGGGAATGACTTAATTTGGAGTCCTCATATGGGATTTTTCTAATAGGATCAAGTAATAGTGCTAAGGTTTTAGGTTATATAATTAAATTGTTTAAATGTCCTGCTGTTGAAGAGTGCCCTCACCTTTCTTATTGACCAGTATATGTTCATTATATGACAAAGATTGAGGAGGTCCATTAATGTTATGAAATTGTAAGCAAAATGCAGTGTGAATATCCATTTTCATGAATCCATGAAATGATTCTCAAAGGGGTTCATAAAAAAAAAAATAGGAAAATTTAGAGTTCTCAAGAACCCTTAACAAAAGAAATTGCATCAAGATTTGGTCCTTCTGATTTGGGGAAGTCCTGAGAGTGACAAAAATTAGAAATGTAAACTAAACTACTCGAAAACCTCTCTAGACAATCCACAATGATTAAACATTTCAATGACAGCCAATTCTGCTAAAGTCACTGTTGGGGGTGTATAATTAAAAACAAAATCTTCTCCCAGCCTAGACAACCTCTCCAAAAAGGTGAAAGAGAAAGAAAAACAGTTTCATTATTGAATAAGCATTAAACCAGAATGTGATGCATCACAATCCACAAAGGGGTTGCAAAGAAAGAAAGCTAACCCTTTTTATATGGATAAGAGGATACAACTAATTACGTATATATTCTCTAGATATTTTGGAGGTTGATTTACAATTTGGGACCAGGAGCCCCCTGGAAATCTCCTCCCAGGAAACTTCAAGATAGAGGCAGTATCTTCCTTGTTTACATTTCAAAAGGACAAAGAGAGAATTTACAATTACAGGTTTTCTAAAGTAAATAAGAAAAGTTGGGAGGGAGGAAGAAGTCTCTTCCTTTATGTTTAAAAAGGAACATTAAGCCTTTTTTATTAAAAACAATTTTTTTAGCCATTATAGAACATCACATAATGCTTGAAACCTAGTATTCCCAATACATGTCATTTAAATGTTTGTTAAATGAATCAGTTGGTCAGATAACCAGATATTGTTTTTTATTAGTGTAACAGAAATTCTGGTTATTTCACCAGACTGATAGCAGCACTCATATTTACTTAATTGCTCATTCCTTTTTTTTTTTTTTTTTTACAAATTATTTATTGAATAACGAATGGTGCTAGGCCCTGAGTATATATAACATTGAGTAAGGTAGACAGACTCATTTGCCTTGCTCAACATATCACTAAAGAGAGATGATGATTAAACCAGCAATTGACAACCAAGTATAAGTGCCACAGGGAAAATTACATTGTGCTTTAGAATACTTTGCTGGGTACTCTAACTGGGTCAGCTAACTGTGTCTAAGAGTAAGGAAGACCTCATGAGAGAAGTGGTATCTTTCGTTTTAGAATGACAGAACATGGATAAACAGAAACTATCTATGGGTGGTCATGCATCTTGGAAGAAATGAACCAAAGAATTTGAGAGCTGAAAGGGCCCTTTGACTCTCTTTTCTGGGCCAGTTTCCTATCACTGATCAAGTGAATGCCCCAAAGAGCTAAAGCAGGTGATCATCTATTAAATCTATAATAACGGAGCCATCACACAAAGATAAGACATGAAGGATGTTGGACCAAGGACAAGCCAGAAGAGGAGAAAAATACATACTAGTTGGAAGGAAAGTAGTGTTTTCATAACATTTTTTACAAGACAAATCTCTGTTTATCCCATTTTCATTTTGTATTGAGTTAAATAGAAAGGCTTTAATTATTTTTCTAATAATATTAAAAGAATAATGGCATGTACTTGAGTAATGTCTTTAAACAAGTCCCAGACAAGACCTAGGAGCAGGGCTTAATAACTAGAAGAATTGTGTTTGTGTGTGTGTGTGTGTATAAAATGAGAGTTCAGACTTAAAATATTTACTAATTTATAAACCACTGAACTTGATACTAACTTGAGGGAAATGAAGTAAGGCTGGTAAACATCAATTTAGCAGGAAACAATGGAAAACAACAAAATTGAAAAAAAAAATAGATCCTTCATTTGAGTTTCACATCAGGGTGAATCACAGAAGTTCTCTTTCCTACAAATTTTGAGCTAGGAACTTTGAAAAATGACAGCTCTGGGGGACAAAAAAATAACTAGTTTTTTAAAAAAGCCATTCTAATGATTTTTGAGTAGTTTTGGGTCTTTTATTTTTGAGTGTGGTTTTCTTGTTTTTCTTTCCCAATAATTTAAAACCAACACCCAATTAGAACTAATTAATTGACACCAAACTAATACCTGAAATAAAGAGATTTTATGCATTTGATTATAAGATAATGCAACCCGTCGAGCATTGAGATAAATTTTGCATTTTGATATAAAAAGAATGGGGAAAATGGGATTATTTCATTTCAATTATATCACATATCTTATTGATATGGTTTCTCTGATTCTCTTCTTTCTGCTTAGGGAATAAAACAGACTACTAAAATTTCTTCCACTTTTGAATCTTTTACATCACATTTACTGCTCTGATTTATTTCATTTAGGCAGCTTTGGCAAAACAATAACAACAACAAAAACACAAACCCAAGGGCAACTTTACCTCTACTCTGCAACTTGAGATCGTTAGAAAAACGGCAACTTGGGTTCATTAATAGAACTTGTGGAATTCAAAAGGATTTGACTGTGTCCTTTTATTGTAGTGAGTTACTCCACCTGAAATTTTCCAAGATATTTATTTGCCACTTTCAACTCCTTTGAAAATTGAACCAATTTTCAAAGCAGTGGCATCTACAAAGTAACTTACTTTCAAATCACTTTCCCTTTCAGCCTAAATTTCGAAGTCATACATGTCAATCTCCATATCAAATGGCTAGATCACCAGCATTTTCAAAAAAAAATTAAAGAGCACAGTGTTAGGTATGTTGGCCTATGTTGGAAGGCAAATGTTCAATCTGAATCATTTTTATTCTAGAAAGATGGAACATAGATAAACAGAAAGTTAGCTAGGGTGGTCATGTACCTTGGCAGCAATGAATCAAAGAATCTGAGAGCTGAAAGGGGACTTTGGCTCTCACCTGGGCTAGATGCCTAACACTGGCCCCAAACAGCTAAAGCGGATGGGCATCTACTTATCAGTGTAATAGGGAGCCCTGACACAAATTGCATATTCTCACAACTCATGGGAAATTTCACATCTTTATTAGAATCCTGAGGCTGAAGAGAGAAATTTTGTTATTCTCCAATTTGTTGACGACATCCCTGCAAGATATCAAATTTATTTTGCTGGCAGGACTGTATTTTTTAACTCTCTGTCTCCTTAGTGCTTGCCATGTAATAGCACTCAATGTATTTTTATTTAAATAATAGCTGATGATGTCACAAATGTATGGGAACTGTGCAGGAAATAGCCCTGTTTCCTTATGTGACTCCTAAGTTAAATAATTATCTAGGTGACAAATTCTTCTGTGAATTAAGGGGAACAAATAACTATACCTCCTCAGGGCAATTATTTTTTTCACAAATAGCTTTAGTTTTAGTTCTTGCTGCTTTCATTTTATGACTGTTTATGTGTAAAGGCTGAGGAACCAACCTGAGAAAGCCAAGAGTGCTGGTAACTATGGGCCTTTGGCCGCTTAATCAATTACAACTGGCATTTTCTGTGCCTTTTTCTCACGCGTAGTTGGCTGCTGAGCTTGTAAGGGGAAGAATCAGAATGACGAGTTAGTGAAATTATGGAACATGGAAAGTTCAAAGTTATACAGTTTAGTGTTATCTTTCAGAGGACACATGAGGCCATAAAATTCTAAAACCTAATTCCTGTGACAAAGCTTGTAAATAGAAGAGAAAATAGTACATCATAAATCCAGCCCTCTGCCACTGTCTGGAGCAGAGAGGAATCTGGTACGATTTAATCTGTTTTAGTTACAAGGTTAAGAATGTAATCTTGTGACAAACAGTTCCAAAATCAGGACTAAGCTTCAGTTTCCTTCAAATGAAGAGCTCTGTAGTAGAAAATTATAGAGGAACTTTCTCAAGCAACCTTTAGGTCCACTCTATTTCATTCTTTTAAGAATTTGATTGAGGGTTTGTGAAGAATCTCTGAGATTTAGTACATTTAAATTTGGATAACTTAAAAATCCTAATTATAAGAGAAGCTATTACAGATATAACACCTAATTACCAATTTGAAAATAATCTTTCCCTAACCAAACTCAGTTTATATCTTTCCAATTGCAAATGTTTTGAGATATAATGTACCAGTTTATGCAAACATGTGCAGAAATTAGCTTTATGGTAAAATCAGGTTTGCCTGAAGCATTTTTACTCTTGAGGATTTTTCGTTTGTTTGGTTTCATGTTTTTGCTTCCTGACTGAAAAGATTTCCAGTCAAAATATGTCCTATTATCATGTAGATGGTCAAAATGGTAGCTAAAATTTAATCAATCATCTTGCCTTACATATAATTTGCATCTCAAATAGAACCTAACAAAGAACTAGATGACCAAGGTGAAGCAGGCTTCATATAGGGAATAAGTAGATGGATCTGAAACCTGGCAAAAGGTCCACGTGGACATCAATGCACCAAGATGGCTGCTGGAAGACACTCGCAAGATTTCTCCGGGAAGCCAGGAGAAGCTCTGGATATTCTCCCAGGACATTATCATTGGCCCCACCTGGGGGATTGATGGGTGGGATAATCAATCAAAACAGCAAACACCTGGGACTCTTCCCATGCCATTAGCAAAGGGATGGAATAATTAACAATTTAAAAAACAGTCACAAAGGTCAAATCTCCCCTGCTCCCTGCTCTCCTGCCGGCTCCCGCCCTGCTCTTGCCGTGTTCCCCCTGCGCGGATCAACATGCAAGTAAAACCTGGGCATTTATAATCTATAATGGGAAATTGTAGTCTATAAATCAGCCCTCTTTATCACTCTTCAGCCCCTTACCCTCTGCTGGGGACCTGTCATCTGTTATTTTCTTCCATTTCTCTTCCCTCCTCACCTTAATAAATTACTGGCCTAACTCACCTGACGTGCTCTGAAATTCATTTCTGCAGCATAAATCAAGAACCTAGATTAAATCAGGTAACAAGGGGATTAGCCTGTTGGGAGTGGAGAGCAGGGAGGAGACACAGGGCAGTACTCAGTAGAGTACTGGTAGCCAGGCTGTTGGTGTGCTGGAAATTCCTTAACTAGGTCAGCATACTCAACATAAAGAAGACTACCCTTTCTGTATTGTTTAAAATGAAATCAATATCCTACCTGTGGCAAATTGTATTTTCCAAAAATGATTATAGCAATATTTTGTTCCTATATGCTAGTCCAGAACTTTGCAATATCCCTATCAAAACATAGAATCTATTTCCCCTCTTGTTGGGGTAATATTCTGTGACCATCTCAGAAATGACTGTGTGACTTCTGAGGTAAGGTCCTAAAAAGATAGGTGGCTTCCTTCTGATTCTCTCTTGCAGGACGCTCACCCTTGGAACTCAGCCACCATGTTATGAGGAAGAAAAGGCCACAAAGAGAAACCACATTTGGATGTTCTGCCAACTGCCCAGTTAAGGTCTCAGCTGACAGCCAGCTGATATGTGAGTGAGTGAAAGTTCAATTGTTTCTACCACTCAGCCTCCAAGCTGCTTCAGTTGATGCGAAGAATAGTTCAGCTGAACTATCCCCTCTGAACTCTGTCCAAATTATAGATTTGTGAGCCAAATAAATGGCTTTGTCATTTTAGGCTACTCAGTTTTGGGGAGTGGTTTTTTACACAGCAAGAGATAACCAGATCATTGCTTTAATGTGAATGTGGAAAACACAGCAGGAAGAGAACAGGGAATCTGTATTAGTAAGAGAGAGAGCCGCATTTCTTCTTGCTCTCTTGATGATGCAGGTTTTTTGAATATTTGGTAGATTGCTTACTGTCTTACATTCCTTATGCCCTCTGGCATATTCAGTACGACCTACTCCTGTTTATCACTTTCATCTGCAGATGTACTTACATTCCCCTATTCATTACTTTACCGGATGGATTATTCTCTTCTTTACTACTAGAGATCCTGTTATTATTTTGGTGATTCCAATGTCCAGATGACCTACAAAAAAAAACAAAAAAAACCAATTTAGCCTCTTTGATTTTGTGACAGTTTTATTTCCAGTAAATTTCTCTTATAATTCACTTCAGCCACATATTTCCATAGTCACTTTCTTGGACTTTATCATCGGGAACTGACCTACTTATGAACTATTTTATGCAAATACCCCACAACAGGCTATCTATCCTGTTTTTCACTTATTTTCTACTCCTTTATCTGTTCTTTGAATTCAGAGTGATGTTCAGTCTTTGACTCACTCTCTTTTCTCTCAATTCTCTTCTATTTTTATTTATATCTTGATCTAGATCAAGTTCTATGATCCAATTCCATTATACTCCTGTATATATCCTCAGTTTTCGAATCCCGTTGTCCTTCCATCATAACTGTCTTGAAAATCTTCAGCCCCAGTTCAATTTAACTACCAACATTCTCTATGCCTATGCTCAGTTGCTGAGTGCTACTGAAGAAAATTATGTAAACTCCCAGATTTATGCAACAATATATTAATATTCATTGACCTTACTTAGGCCTTCAAAAATGCCAAATAATCTCTTTTTCCCCCTAATTATCAATCCCTGACACTCTATGGAAGCTTTTTCAAAGTGCCATCTCTTTAGCTATATCACCTCTGTTTTATTCTGAGTGGATGACTTTACTTCCTATTTTAAAGAAAAAATAAAATAGAAGCCCTCTTATAAGAGCAACCTCAAATTTTTGTAACAAAGCCTTAGAGGTTACTTGAATCCACACACATCTATGCTGCTGTCTCTTCTGTTGCAATGGGAGAGAAGTCCTTTCTTTCTTCTAAAGCTAATCCTTCAACCTTTGTTCTGAGTCCATCCATATTTTCCTTTTCATGGACAACCCACCCTTTAGCCTGTATTTTCAACTCTTCCCTCTTTATTGGCTTCCTGCAATTAGCATGTAAAATCCTCAAAAATCTTTCATTTCTAGCTTCACCAATCATTATCTTGCTTTCTCTTCACAGCCAAACATCTTGAAGAGTTGCCTATATTCATTTCCACTTACTCATTTTCCACTTAAACTCTGTTACAATGTGATTTCTCCCCCAATCAGTCCAATTAACTGGTTCTTGCTATAGTCATTAAAAACCTTTGTGGTTATGGACAGTGGTGATGGTAGCACAACATTGTGAGTGTGATTAACAGTGCTGCCTTGTATATTTAAGTGTGTTTAAAAGGGGAAATTTTAGGTTGTGTATATGGTACTGGAATAAAAAGTAAAACAAAACAACATGGGACTGAACAACACAAAGAATGAACCTTATCATAAATGATGGACTATAGTTAAATAGTACAATTATAAAAATGTTCTTTCGTGAATTGTAACAAATGTAACACACAAGGTGTTAATAATAGGGTGGTATATGGGAATTCTGTATTTTATGCTTGACTTTTCTGTAAACCTACAACTTCTCTAATAAACATTTAATAATAGGGCAGTATATGGGAATCTTGTATTTTATGCATGTTTACACCACAACTTCTCTAATAAAAAAAAAGAAAACAAAAACAAAACACACAACAGTGATCATATCATTCTCATGATTAAAATCCATAAGGGGACCTTCAAAATAAAGTTCCACTTTTCAGTTCACCAGAAAAGGAACTTTCTCTTTTGGTCTCTTCCAGCAATTTTAGCCTCATTTCTCATTAAGTCCTAATCTATCTAGAGTTGTCAAAACATGACAAGCCTCCCTTCTCTGAGCTTTATTATCTGCACTATTCTTCTTTGAGCTTCCTCCTTCACTCTCAAAAATAACTCCTCACCTTTTGTCAAGTATTACCGCCACTTGGAAACATTTTCTAATCCTCCTTCTCTCACCTAAATCTAAATTAGATGCCTCTTCAAGAAATCCATAAAAATCTTCTAAATTCCTCTATTTCATTACTTATTACAGTTTTTTAAAAACTATCATTGATCTTATGTGGACCTGTCACTTGAAGCTTGCTTTTGAGAACAGAGGCCATGGCCTTGTTCATCTTGATAATCCTTTGCTTAGCACGTGTCTAGCACATATCAGGTACCCAATAAGTGATACCAAGCAAAATCAGGGTTCTCTGCCCAATGCACTTCAAAGACCAGTTCCTGAGACGCTAGGGTTTCAAGAGAGAAAGAGTTTAATTGCCAGTACATAGCAAGGAGGTCAGAAGCTTAACAACCTTAAAATATGCCTCCCCAGACTGCAGTAATTCTGATAGTTTTATAGTATCCAGGTTTAGCAGGTTTATGCTAATAAGTAATTGGGGTGGGGCTGGCTTACTTTCCTTTATTAATAAACTTTAAGGCGCATAAGACTTTAAAGTTGTAAAACAGGATAATGAGGTGGATACAAAACATGGGTGAGTCACAGGGTCTCTGCAATCACCAGGGAAATGTTATATAGTTTTACAATCATTTTCACAGATCAAGGCATCTGATTTCTAGTTCAGTGTTTCAGTAATATCAGGTATATACTTTTGACTATTCTATAATATACTAGAAAGTAAAAAGGCATCTATATAGTGATTCTTTAATCATAATCACTTGTTAATTACTAACCCTCAGTTACATAAGTATTTATTGAATATATGGAATTAAGACTATTTTATACTAATATTTAAAAAGAGATGACTAACTACCAATATTGATTGACTACATTAATTGATTTTTATTGTGACAATTTAAAAAAATCTGCTCATATTTTATTTTCTTATATAGCAACATCTACCATTCAAATTTTCCATTGCATAATGAATATGGGTTTTAATATAATGATAAAAGGGATATGCTATTTCCTAAATACATATGATTATATTACATGAATTGCTCTATACTTGATTCAATAGCTTTAAAGTGCTTGTTAACCTTTCAAATTATGCTCCTGATATCAACTATACTTAACAAGGAACTTATTATCCTTCCATTATATATTTCTTTAATTAGCTTCTGCACTCATTTTAAATGTTTTTATAAAATTAAAGATACACATCTAATTAGATCGAACCCACAGAACTTTCAATATGACTTGTTGTAAGGCTTGTGTTCTAAAAGAAAGTTGGTTAAAGATTAAATGTGGGCATTCTCCCCTAACTAGGAATTTTTGTAATTGAATATTCTTTATATAGAGGTCTACAGCCTCCTAGATACAAAAGCAAATTCCTTCTAGATACAAAAGCAAATTCCTCTTTCAATAAATCCATACCTAGCTTTCTTCTCAAATTATTGCTGTATCTGGGGTGAATCAAATTAAAATGAACTATAATAAGACTTCTTATAAACTATTATAATACACTCAAATGAGTGGCAAGCAGGAAAAAAAGGGGATTTCTTTTTTACATGTTTAAATAAGTAAAACATTTATTTTCAATTTCAACCTTTTTAAAATGTGTCAATTTTCTTTTATTATCCTTTAGTACAAAGGTACTTCAGTATTTGTCCTTCTGTATAATTAAAATTTCTCACTATAAAAAAATTTTCCAAGTTTGCTGTATTTTGTGGGTGAATATTGCTGTGTACTTATATGACCTATAAAAGTGGTACTCCAATTCTTTACAAATTTGAATTGTCTTTAGGACAAACCCTTTCCATGTTATGTTTTAGTCTAGGATCTCATCTTGCCATACTGATCATTGATGTGACAGAATAATGATTTTGAATAATTAATCATTTTTTCTTATATTTTATATAACTTTTTGACCATTGGTCCTTGATTCCATACCTCTTCACCAACACCAAACAAGAGGCAGCCCTAAAATCTACATACCTTCACTCGAGAGGAATGTGAAAACCCAAAGAAGAGGCTCCCTGTCATCCCCCCAAAAAGATACTTCCCATGCCTTTATGTTCCCAAAATTAGGCCCTCCTCTAGGGAATACAAGGATTCAGAGCAAAGACAATAGATGGGGTGGGGGGCATGTTGACACATGAGAAATTTCTCATCTCTCAGAGCAAGGAGGTTGGGGAAGGAATAAAAGGGAACCCAATGAGTGCATAGATTAAAATGGATCCTTGCTTCTGATGCTAAACTTCAGAGGAACAAATCAATCAAAGAAAGACCCAGACAGGCTAAATAAATTCAAGAGCAAAGGGTAATTATGCTCATTTACTAATATTGCTGGCACTGGAAAGAGCCCAAAGAAGAAGACTGAGCCTTAGAAAGTACTCCTTGCAATTTGATGTCCAATGAATCATATGCCAAGAATGAGTTATGTGCTCCTGGCCTAGGATGGAAGTAGCAAGAGAGCAACCAGATCTAAAAGGGACTGTGGATGGGATCTTAATGCCAATTTGTATTGACTGATGATTAAAGACTAGACTAAAAAATGCACCTGAAGATGACAGTATGGACATATGTTTCTGAAGATCTTTTAGTCCCTTACTTCCTTGTGGCATGGTATATTGTAAGCTCCCCTTACACATTATTTTCAACATAGGGAAGAGGTAGGAATGCCAAGTCAATTGAATATATTTATTATTTTGTGCTGGTAATTAAGGGCATTAACGAAATATAAAATGGTTATTCCAGAAATAAATTGAGTGAAATAGTTATTTATGTGTGTGTGTGTGTGTGTGTATATATATATATATATATATGCTATGTATTGTGTATGTGTTTAATGTTTTGTTCTAAACACATCCATTCACTGGATTGAGTTTCTTATCCACTATTTAGCATGATGCTGTTCTTGACATCTCAGTAACATGCCATACTCTCTTTCTGCCATTTCCCCATCTAAGATACACTGGGACTTGATTACCTTATCCCGTGCTAAGACTTCCCTGGCCTATTTAACTTTATGCTTTATGATTAAACTCTTACATGAATAATCAGTTGGACCTGCTCCTAAAGTTTAATTTAGTACACTAATACAGAGGAATCCACCAACCATATGACAAATTCAGTGAAAGAGCCAAAGTGAAGTTGGTATCTATTCTTTCATTCATGTTATTAAGTAGCTATTTCCAGAAACACACTCAAACATACAAATGTGTATATTTAAACTCATAAATACAGAACATGTATCAAAGAAAAGAATTCTTGAGATGGAGATGGATATATGATGTGGTTCTAAAAAGAAATCCGGCAGTACCCCTTTGATCCTTGCCTTCCTCCCCCAGGTTTGCATAACCCTGTGGGACTGGCCCATGCCTCCCTTTTAGGCTGAAGCATGTGTGACCCAGTACTTTCTGGACCCCAGGCAAAATGGCCTTTTTCTCTTACCTCAAACGTGCAAGTTCGTTTCTGCCTTACAGACTTTGCACAGATCTTATTCCTGCCTCCAGTGTTGCTCCCTGTGATCTTTAAATAGCTGCCTCCTTCTTATCTTTCAAATCTAATCCATTTACTGTGTCAGTTCCTTTGAGACATTTGACTATTCTGTGATACTCCTTGTAGTAATTCTCAGCCCATATGATCCTCCCCCATCTCACGTCGAATCATTTGATTAATTGATTTTCATAGCAACTAGCAGCTTTGTGCATGCTCTAAATTTTATTTATATAGTATGTAATTATTACTAGAATGCAAGTTGCACAAGAAAGATATTTTTGTCTGCTTTGTTCAAAGCTAGATCTCAAAGAAAAGAGGTACTCAATAAGAATTCTTGAATGCTAATAAATGATTATTTTTGTTAATACCATTTATTTTTTGGTTTGTTATATGCATCCCACCACTAGCATTTATGGTGTAGGTCTAAAAGAAGACCTATACCTCCAACCATAAATTCAGGGCAATAGTATTTTGCTGGCTTTCTTCACTAATGTAGTCTCAGTATTTAATTAACACCTAGCAAACGTAGTATATACTCAATAAGTGTTTGTAAAATGAAGTATTTGATTTTGACTGGAGTGACCAATTTTTTTTCCTTCAGTTCCAGAATTTATACTTTTTCTGGTCTCACTCCAAAACAGGTCAACCTTATAAATACTCATCATTTATTTGGAAAATTAAAGTTCATTTTCTTCTTAAATCCATCAATAGATAAGAGATTGAAAAAATAGAATGATAAAACTTACAACTGGCAAGAAAGTGTGGAAATGGGTACTAATACATATCATTACAAGACTATAACTTGGCACAGTCTTTATGAAGGGCATTTAAAATTGTGTTTATGAACTTAAAATGTGAATATTCATCTATTCCAATTTAGAAATTTATCCAAATGCTGAAGTAGAACACTATGTATCTTAATTACAGAATTCATTATAATAGCAAAAAATTAGAAGAAACCTAAATGTTTAACAATAAATAAACTATGGTCTCTCCTTGTAATGTACTACTATGTAACTACTGGGATAAGTGAGCCATGCCATATATATTCTGACACGGAGAGATGTGCATGATTATAGAGATACCAAAAATTTCAAGATGATAGTGTATGATCTTATTTTAAAATATTTATAAAGTTGAATATATCCTAGAATGTAAAGCTCCATATCTAAATCAATTTATCTATTATGCATTTATCTCTTTACCTAACTGTGTAAAAATAAAAGAACATAAATTATCTTATTAATTTTCATGTTACTCTTGAAATTTTTATTTTTATATATTTTTACATTGAACATGTTTAATTTTATAGTTGGAAAAAATAAAGCTTATTTTATTGGGAAAATAAAAAGCAAGAATACTCACTATTAAATATACTATATTTGCTTTCTTATCCAGTATAAAATGAAATTCCTAATATAAATATTTAGGCAATACAAACAATACCTGGGTCAGTCTAGAAAACCACTTACATGGAAAGGATAATCATAAATATCAAATCTCCATAGAAGTTTCCAATACAACAATTTCTCCAAATCATATATTTAGCTTTTAATAAAAGCAATTACCTTCTGGTGATGCTCTAAGTTAAGAACACACAGTCAAGACTCAATGTAACACCCAAGGGTGGTCTTTTTAGAGATTAGCCTCTTCTCAATCAGAACCTCAAAAGGCTAAAGCCCCTCACGATTAGGATTAGTTGCCTACTGGTAAACTCTGATTTGTAGCATTTGGCAAATTCTGCAATGTGATGTAAGCTATTCCCACCATGAACAATTCCAAGCTACCACTGTGATGACACTGAATGAGGAGCTGGGAAGGGATCTGACTCTCACGAGTAGTTAGTAGCTGGCTGTAGCACTTCACTGATGTGCCAAAGCAGAGATAAAATGATCTCAGCACCCCCAAACTCAAAAACCTGCAGGTAAGTTGCTCACTGAACAGGGTGGGGGGTAGGGAAGAAAACAAGAAAAGGAATACAAATGATTTCCTGAGAAATTGTGCACATGGACTGGTCCTCCTGCAGATGGGACACTGAGAATGTGAGAACACATGTTCTGGGCAAGCCAGGTAGTCCAGAACGTCTTGGTTCAAGGTGGTCCCTAACTGGTAGTGCCTTCAGGACCCTATAAAAACAAACTCATAATAACTTTGGAGGAGGGCATAACAGTATTAGACCTCAGGGAACCTCTACTACAAAAAAAAGTGGAAAGAAAATCCAAAAACAGGCAGAGACCAAAGATAGATCATCTTCAAAGGAAAGATAGTGTGATGGACCACTGATAGCAACAGGAACAATCAAAGTCAGAAGACAGCAGAATGATATTTTTTGTGGTGGAAGAATTACATAACTGACAAATTAGAATTCTGTACTCATTTAAAATATCTTTTAAGATGAGTACTAAATAAATCCTTTGTCAGATGGGTAAGAACTGAGTTTATCACCAGCAAACTTACACTAAAGGAAATTCTAAAATACATATTTTGGGAAGAGGAAAAGTAATGAGTGGCAAATAAATGCAATAAGAATTAAAAGCAAAGAAAGTGGTGAATAAGTGCATGAATGTAAATGAATATTGACTATAATTAATATTAAGATCTCTTGGATTTTATAAAAGGATAAACTTTAAATAGTAGACAGTAAGAGTATTTAAAGTGGGAAAGGAAAGTAGGGTTAAAGAGTCTATTAGGAGGTTTGATAGTTATGCATGTGTGTTTTACTGGTGAAATCTAATTAAGACCTATAATTTAGTTAACAGTATTCTACCAAGGTCAGTTTCCTGGTTTTGATATTGTATTATAGTTAGGTAAGATGTTACAAATGGGAGAAGCTGGGTGAATCATACACAGGTCTATTGTGCTATTTTTGCAACTACCCATGAGTCTATCATTATTCCAAATGAAATGTTAAGTAAAAAAATATGCATGTTATACTTTGAGTCATCAAGAAAAATAACGAAAGGACTATATATATTCCAAACTACAGAAATTAAAATTTTAAAAAGTATATAGATAATACTCAGATAATCCTAAAGAAGAAAAGGAAGTAGTAAAAAAACAAAACAAAACAAAAAAAAAACAACACAGAAATATAGACCAAAGGTTGAACAATAGAGAGTACAAAATAATACAGGAGATTTAAACCCATATTACAGTAATTGCATTAAATATAAAAGGTCTAAAAGTTAAGGTAAAGGGGAAGGCTTGTCAGAGGGTTAAAAGTAATCCAATTCTGTACTGCTTTCAACAGCCATATATTAACAGAAGACAAAAAAGCATTAGTAGAAAGAAAAATGATTCATAATGGAAAAGGATTAATTCACTAAGATGATATAATCAATTTAAATATATGTGTATCTAATAATATGGCCTCAAATATGAAGTTTAGAAATAGGCAATTATTCTATGGTGATAGAAAGCAAAATTGTGGTCACCATTTTAGGTGGGGAGAGAATTTGACTTAAAATAATGCAAAGAAATATTTTAGGTTACTGAAAATGTCTTTCCCCATCTGGGTTCAGAAATATACTATTTCCATTATATAAGGAAATTCCTCAATGTATTTCCCTTCCTATTAGTGTGTTTATATGAAAGAAAATAATTTCATTAAAACACAAAAATACTTCATAATAGAAAATGATTAATTCACTAAGAATATAAAACCAATTTAAATGTGTATGTATCTAATAACATGGCCTCAAACATGAAGTTTAGAAATAGGCAATTATTCTACAGTGATAAAAATCAAAATTGTGGTCACCCCTTTGGGGGAGGATTTGACTTAAAATAATGCAAAGAAATCTTTTAGGTTAATAAGCCTTTTCTTCTAAAAATAATCAGTGGTTGGTTGCTAAAATGCTTCTGGGCTGTTAAAAATTAACAAACTATTGATTATTATTTTTACTGAAATAGTAGTGCTAAAAAATTAAACATACCTCATATCGCCTTACCTTTTTTCTATTTTGTAGTAGTTCAAAATGTAGATTTACAATCTAACATTGAAAACTATTCATGCTGCTTTAAGCAACAGAACCATCCAGAAAACAGAAAGTGAAAAGGACATCATGTTGAGCAAAGATGCTTTCTTCCCTAGGAGGAGCTGCATAAACCCTGTGTCCTGAAGGCGACAGCTCTTAGGATTAAACCATACAGAATAAAGAATGATGCTCTCTCTTGCCTCAAGGCGACCTTTCATCTATTTCTTTATATCTTAAACTCTCAAAATCCTCTAAAACTGAGGAAATGTCCAATTGAAATAATTGGTTGCCATTTATATTTCTTGAGCCTACACTGTGTGTGTTACATCCTAGTAATGCTAATATGACAACACTTAACTATCAGTAATTGAAGATAAGCTTGTTTTATCAAACAGACCAAAGTTCATCACATTTTTCTAAATTTATGTACAATAAGTTTTAGAGATAAAGTTTACAGCATTCTATCTACCTATCATTATCTATCTGTCTGTCTATCTATCTATCTATCTATCTATCTATCTATCTATCTATCTATCTATCTATCTACCTATCATCTGTGTATGTGTAGTACACATATCTACATCTTAGCTAGCTAGTTAGATGATAGAAAACATATCCATTAAGCTCTAACAGAATCTAGAGGTCATTTTAACACATGGTCTCCAAACTTTATCAATGAAATAGACCCTGCCCATCAAGCATCTCCCCTAAGACTCTCTAAAAAGTGTGTTTTGTGGGTAGAGAGGAGCCGGGTGGGGGCCAGGACCATGTGTTTCACGTACAAACCAGGAACATTTTCTGTGGCTTGCTCTGCCCTATTTGGGCTACAGAGTGCAGACCATGAAGGGAGGTCATCCATCAGACCATCAGAGGGTTTCCTCAAGAAGCCAGGTGAATTTTACCTCATAGCTCTCTCCTTCCCAGAATAGATATGCAAACAGGGTCCAGGGTAA